>JASDQU010736509.1:163330-183915 GCA_032191745.1 Picea mariana
TATTCACCTCCATTATCTGTTCTTAACCTTTGAATTTGATGTCTAGATTGCTTTTCTACAAGGGCCTTGTAGGCAAAAAACTTGTCAAAAACTTTGCTCTTAATTTTTAAGAAGTAAACCCAAGTACGTCTGGAAAAGTCATCAATGGAAGTTAAGAAATACTTGCACCTAGAAAAAGAAGGAGTACAAAGTGGACCACACAAATCACTGTGAACAATATGCAAAGGGCTCGAGGCGTGCTAAGAGGCACGTTTGTCAAAACTGTCCCGATGATGTTTGCCGAGAACACAACCGACACAAACACCATCTCTGCATGAAACATGAGGAAGTCCAGTCATCATCTGTTGATTACATAGTTTCTGCAATGAGCGATAGTTTAGATGACCAAACCGCTCATGCCAAATTTTGCTCAAGTCATTGCTATGAGCAACAAAAACTGATGAAAAATATGATGACCCAAAGTTGTTAAACTTGCACAACCTGGTAATATCATCAACAATTCCAGTTGCAAGAACATGCTTAGGATATTTTAGATCCTTGATTACAACTTGGTGAGGTAAAAACTCTATGGTTTTACCTTCACCTGAATGAGTGATTTGATATACTGATAGAAGGTTGCAAGAAAGACTTGGAACACATAATACATCATTGAAATGACCATTATCTACTTGAATTGTTCCAGATCCCACAACACTAAGAGATCTATCATCACCAACAAATATTTTCTTGGTGTTACATTCATTTAGAGTAGAAAATATGTCTTTATCCTTAGCCATATGATAAGATGCTCCAGAATCAATAAGACACTCATAAGAAGAAGAAGTAGAAGTTATATTGAAGGAGAAACCAGAAGGAGAAAATGCATATACATGAGAAGAAGAAGAATAAGTAGAATCAATACTGATGTTGTGCTTCTTCATTGCTGCTTCTAAAGATGCCATCTTCTTGAAACATTTGGACTCATCATGACCATTTTTATCGCAAAAGTTGCAATGTTTGCCAGTCCTCTTATTTTTATATTTTTCTCCTTTGTCACCATTATGAGCTGAAGCTGTCTGAGTGGGTTTGAGATCCTTATGTTGCTTGTTGTTGTAGTGAGGATGTTGCTTCTTAGGATTCTTGGGTTTATCTTTCTGTTGGGTGACTAAGGCTTTGTTGGAGGTACTTGCAGCGCTGATCACTCCAAGTTGTACAAGCCTATCTCTCTAACCAAAGAAACACAAAAGGACTCAAGAGTGGGTTTTTGATAAGCTTTCCCTAGAGCCTCTCTCATGGCATAAAAGGTAGATACAAACACAAAATATGCACTGCCTAGCTTAGAAAGAATAAGATAGATGCAACGCTCTTCCTCCATCTGTATCTCACATTCTTCACATAAAATTCTAAGTGTTTTAAACTTAGATAGATAGTCTCCAATGCAAGAAAAATCACTTGGACTTAAAGTCAGTACTTGATTTTCTAACTATTGTGCTCGAATAATATTGAGTTTACCAAACACAATTTCAATATTTTCCCAAGCTTCATCGAGATCATCAATTTATTTAAGGTGGAACCTTAAATCATGAGAGATGGACATTCTGATTAGTCCACGTGCTTCATCACTCCTATTAGCCCATTTGACTTTCTTATCATCATTAGTGGGTTTTTTTTCCTTTCCCAAGGTAATCTGGTACAATCCTTTACTTGTTAATAAATCCTCCATATGAGAGTTCCATTGGAAGTAGTTGGTGTTGGTAAGAAAAAGATTACTAGAAGAATCCATATTAAATATGAAGATAATATGGATTTAAAAACTAAAAGTGATGATCTGTATGGAAATATCTCAAAAAATTAGGTGGTTTTAAAAAAACGACACTAAAAATGGACTTCGGATGTGAAAGTTATGCCCTTTTAAAAAAAAGACATAAACGATAACCAAAGGACCACGTGGTGGTGTAAGTTGCTTTATGAAGTGACCTACTTTTATAAAAAGAAGTGGGGATCAATTTTACAATGAAGTTAATTTATGAAAGAAAAGCCGCATGCAAAACAAATATCTCTAAAATAAAATATTAAAGCTACTTATAGTGATTCAGTTTTATACTTGAAATGAAATACACTTTACAATTGAGCATGGACTTTTTCAAAAAAAGTAACAAAAGGAAAGACTTGAACTCAAGACCTCTTACTTAATAAGGCAAATTTTAACCAAATGGTCTAGAAAAACATAATGTATTGTTTAGCAAGAGGATTGGGGTTGTTGTTGTTGTTGTTGTTGTTGTCGGCTTTGGAGAGCGTGCTTAAAAAAAACTCTTTTCACACAAGAAAAAAATCTTCGCTTCTCGATGACAACAAGGGTTAGATCTCAATTAGCTTACCCAAAAAATGCACCTCTTCCTATTTGTTTCTGATTTTCTGAGATCGCACAGGGCGCGGGGAAAAGATCACACACAGATAGAAAAGAGTAACAACGTGGAAACAAATAAAATAAAACCGAAATAAAACCAAAATAATACCCTACAAAAATTTAAAAAATGGCGTATTCAGGCTTTATTCCTCCAGATCTGACTGAAATGGCCATATCTTGGGCAAACAAAAACCTTTTCAAGTGAAAAAAAGTGCCCCTAACTGAAACAAGTGCTTCAAACGCAATGGAATAGTCCTCTCAGCCCAGAAATGTATGTAAACGAAAGAAAATGGTGATGAGGCAACTCGACTTCACGATCTCGATCTACAATAGGAGCAGGTCTTCAAACAGGCTCTAATACCATGTTCGACAACACATGTATTCTAACAGAGGATGAACACCTTCAGTAACCACTCACACAACCAGATCAAATATCAACACACCGATGTTTTGATGTGGTAAAACCCCTACGATGAAACATCCACAACCCCAACCAACGCGACCACTTGGAGCAATTTATTAATGCAAAAGAAAAAGATTACAGAGAGATTTTACAAGAGAGTTTCTCAGAATAGATCATCAAAAAATGAAACTCCATTCTCTTTAAATAGACATCATGGACCAATCGGGTTTTAAACCACAGATCAATGGCCGTTAAGATCAAGGAGAATAAGAATCCTCAGATCACTCTATGTCGAGAACATATCATGACCGTCGGATTTCCTAACTACAAATGCATACTAATGCATATTAAAGAAACACACTTTTACCTAATGACACATTAGACCAAGTAGATCTTAACTAACTCTAAAGTGTCTAAATATCCCAACAGTGTGGGGATGCTTTCCCCCCTATTACTGTCGCCAGGGGGGTCCAGGGGGGAGGAAGTAAGGAATTAAGGCTCCTCCTACTGAAGTCGATAGGAATGTATCCACTCGAAGGAAGGAATTAAGGCATCCTCCATCATCCAACACGAGGGGTAGCAGAAGGCCAAAATTTGGAAGGATTTGTTGGACACACTGACCACACTGAGAAGGGAGGTGTGAATCAATGTGAGGCTATTTTTACACTTCTTTTAAAACTTTAGTTAGCAATCACCATTTACTCATTAGTTACATTCACACTTATTTTCTTGTATGTAAACATATCTCAACAACATGCATCAACAATAAATAAATTTGAACCATCACAATAATGAACAAAGAACACCAAATATATGTTTAAGCTTTTTGTATTATATGTTACAAGAGACTACAATCTCAGGATTTATCAACACCAAATGAAAAGAGTACGAAATCAAAGAGAGCACCAATTATCAATTGCAAGACCCATCCAACATATCTCAACACTAATAGAGATGTGAGGAATCTAACCCTCAAGAACAAGACCCATCTTGTAGACATAAATCAATTTATCAAACTGTACCAACAATCTATACCAAGACAAGTGCATAAAATATGCACAACACAACCTGTCACAACAACCTGTCACCGCAAACTGTCTCATCAATCTCATCATCCAAATCTGATTTACTCACAAAGATCAACCATCAAGTCAACTCTCAACCATATGCACAATATCACCAAGTTAACCAACAAGATACCTCTAGCAATACACCATACTCTCCATAAACCAAATCCCATAAACCCTTACACAAGACCATGTGCCAAAACCATAACTTTAGTCCTGTAGCAATCATCAAGGCCTATACCATACCATGCAATAATTGGAACAATGTAAATCTGATGTGGTTACTGAACTGCCAAGTTTCTGTAGCTAGCAAATATGTCGCTGCGGTTTTGTTGTCGCGATTATGCTGCAGTGGTTTTTTTGCTGCAATTCTGCTACCGCGGTTTTGCTGTCACGATTATGTTTCCACGATTTTTCTACCACAATTCTGCTGCCATGGTTTTGCTTCCATGATTCTACTTCCACGGTTCTTCTGTTGCGATTTTTCTGCCGCGATTTTTCTTCCGCGATTTTTCTACCACAAATTTTCTCTATCAATAATACTTGCCCAAATAACCTTTCACAAATGGATATTCAATATGCTCAAATATGATACTCATAAGAGACCCTTTCTCTCTTATTCATACTTCTCCAAGTAGCTTCCTCTAGGGGTTATCTTCTAACCAACTTACACAACTTCCTTCTTTTGGGGCTAACCCACTTCTAACGACTTTGTCCCCTTACAACCACTTTATCCACAAATAGTAAACTCTCCACTTCTAGTTGCAACTAATTTATTTTTAATTGTTTTCTTATTGCAACCACTTAACCCAGGACTAATGAATTTGACTAGTTAACTTCTTCTAGGAGCTTCTAGAATAATTTGACTTCTTTGACCTTCTCGACTTTTTTCACCTTCTAGGGGCTTCTAGATAACTCATGATGGTTCTCCAACTTCACATGGCCATAACTCTCTAATCGTGAGGAGTTATGTGATGTTCCACATATCACTAGAAACAACATGACATATAATATCCATCTGGAATAGTTTCTCCTGCAAATTCATTGATCTTCATTACATTATTCCTTAATCACACTTGGGTTCCATAAGCACACTGTTGGGATACTCAACCACCTAACCATTTGGAATTCAAAAAGCGTCTTCCCGTGAGGGATTTCACCATAAGGGTACCACTTTGAGAAAATTATCTAAGAGCGTCTTCCCATGATGGCTTTCACCATAAGAGGACCACTTTGGATTTTATCCATTTGGTTCTTCCTATCAACCATGACATGAAATCAATGATACAATTCCCTTTAATATCAACACATCATTATGACACCACTTGACATCAACCCTTTGAAAAAAATTAAATCAATGACCATATAACCAATAATCAATATATCAACGATACAAACATATCAATATGACAATACTTGGCATCAACCCTTTGACATGAATGCAAACATAGTTCAACAATATCCCCCTTTGGCATTGATGGAAACACCAACATTGATGTCAACACCAATCATTCATGGAAACACTTTAGACATGGAAATGCTCATGCTCCCTATGTGATCATTTCTCTTCATCAATGTTCATCTCGCCACATCAATGTGACTATCTCTCCCCCTTTCACATCAATGGAAAAGGGTCTATCTCTTTGGGGTTGCTCCCCCTGGCTACATTCTCCTGTGATATGCTCTCCATGTAGTTGATGAATATCTCTCCCTTTGACAGGGGAAATCTCTTTGATGTAATTCTGAAGACATGGCTGCCAATCATATCTCTTCTTGGAATCATGCCTCTGCAACCGATCATGGGAAGAATAATAACTCCCCTTGTGGGTATGTCTCCCCCTATCTTCTCTACAAGATGAACACTATGCTACCACTGCAATATGMTTTTACTGCAAATGTTACTGCTCAACCAGAGCATAGATCAATTGCTCAAGAATGATCTKCTCTTCCTATGATGATCCTTGGACCTGTCCATGCATCAAATTAGTTTCATACCATACATCATGAAGAAAAAGATAWGTCAACATTGAATAGAGAATCATGAAAAAAAMATCAACCATGTACATCCTATGCCATAYTGTGTKCCAACCATGCACAACAGTCATGTACATCAACCATGTACATCAATACCATACAATATAYCATAAGATTTCATCAATGGAGTGTATCAACCATATGCCAAGACCATGTGCAACTATATGTCTCTACCAACATGCCAACCGTGTGTCTCAAACAAGTGTCATATCACTCATGATATGCCTCTACCATGAACTAAGTGCCACAACCATGTATATGAACCATCAATATATCAACCAAGCATCTCAACTATATCATCCCATACATCATGTACCAAAGCAAGTGCATCAACCATGCACCAAACCTCAACAAGATGAACCACAATCAATATGTGTTCCCATACATGTATTCCATATCAACCATAAACCATGTGTCAATTATACTTCTAGCAAGTGCCTCAACCAATGTACCAAATATATACCAATCATGCATCAACTATAGATCAAGCTATGACTCATCAATGATGTACAACATAACCATCTCATAAATTCATCAACTACATGTCCCAATATGTATCTCAACCACATGCCAAATGCATGCACCAAGACATCCAACAAATATGCCTCTAACAATACATCATAAGATATATCAATGGATCTCACATATGTACCAGCCATGTACCATGACAGATCTGCCTAAAAAACCATTCACTACAACAAGTACTAAGAAGTCAATAGTACCTCTAAACATGTACTAAGAGTGTCCCTCAACAGATCAATGATATATCTCTAGCTAGAATCACATCATCATGATATCTCTAGCTAGAATCACATCATCATGATATGTCTCATAGACAAGGTGCCATAACATCACTAAGAACATAACCAACAATATACCTTATCAGGAATGCATCACTCCACACACTAAATTTTGTACCATGCATCCAAGATAGATAAGCTTTAACACTGAACCATATGTTATCACCATACATACATCAAACACACATGTGAGCATATAATCATGAAGACCTACACAAACCATGTCAGACCCTGCAAAATGGAGTTATACCATCAAACCATGTTGCAACTCATCTGCACACTCCTCTTCTTGAGACTTTTTCCACATGTACGTGACTTGTTCCATGGACAACTCATGTATGTACACGACCTTTCTATAGGTCACCTCTCATATGTACGTGAATTCTCCCATAGGAGCCCGCGTATGCTTGAGAAAGAGTGAAGCTTTCTTAATTCTTTATTCCTTCATTCATGTCTAGCTATTCAGTCTTCTTCATCCACTTCTGAGAGTGTCCTGATTTCTCTGTACTTGTACTCTGAGATTCCATACTTTAAAAAATGTCTTCCTTCCAAGTTACATGTGCTTTTATTTCCATGTTATATGAAGCACTCCTCATTGATTGTCTCCATGAATTCTAGCAATCCTGAGCTTTGCGGCCAAACCCACTGCAGCTGTAACATATCATGATGTGACAATGAGCAGCAATGTGTCCCACTTTATTACATCTCAAACATCTTAGGGTGTTATGAAACCTTCCAACATATTTCCTTGCATAATGTCTGCAATCCAAAGCTTTGTGACCATATTCATTACATGAAAAGTAGTGACCATGAAAAACATTTTCATACCTTTTCTTTGGTGTCCACCTTGAAGGTGTCTCTCTTCTGAATTTTCTTTGACTTGTAGGGATGGGTTCTTGATGTCTTCTTTTTCTTTGTTCTTATGAAGGTTTCCTTGATTTGTGTAGGTGCTTGACTTGCAACTTTTCTTCCACCTTTTGAGAATGAAGGACTTAACTCATGCTTCTTAGAAGTGCTAGCTTCAGAGTGTGTTGCTTCCTTGTTGTATCCAAGACTTGATTTATCATTTGGTGATCTTTGACTATCCAAGATTTCATCCAAGATAGTTGAGTTGTTCATGAACCTTTTTGACTTCTTAATTTGGGTCTTCATATTGACATTGACTTCAAGGATTTTTCTCAACTCATCATCTACCTTCTTCTTTTCTTCTGCTTGACTAATTATATTAGTCTTTAGTCTCTTGATCTCTTCTTCTTGTTTCATGAGTATTTGACTTAGTGACATGGTATGCCTTTGGTACCTTTCTAGGGATTCTTTATTGTATTCATCAAAATCAAGATCAAAAGTATATATATCATATTTTGCTTCTAACACATCTAAAATTATATCTTTAAGCTTCATCAAATCTTCCTCTTCATCTATAAGATAACTGTTAGATGATTCTACACAAAATTCTTCTACTTGTGTGTCCATGGATCTCCTTCAAGCCTGTAAGGATTATAGTGAAGGCCTGTTCTGATTCCAATTGTTGGACACACCGACCAGACTGAGAGGGGGGGGTGTATCAGTGTGAGGCTCTTTTTACACTTCTTTTAAAACTTTAGTTAGAAATAACCATTTACTCATTAGTTCCATTCACACTTAGTTTATTGTATGTAAACATATCTCAACAACATACATCAACAATAAAGAACTTTGAACCATCACAATAATGAACAAAGAGCACTAGATATATGTTTAATCTTTTTGTATTATATGTTACATGAGACTACAATCTCAGGTTTTATCAACACCAAACAAAAATAACACCAACTCAAAGAGAGCACCAACTCTCAATTGCAAGACCCAATGTGCATATCTCAACACCAACTGAGATGTGAATAATCCAACCCTCAAGTACAAGACCCAACTTGTAGATAGAAAGTAATTTGTCAAACTGTACCAACAATCTATACCAAGACAAGTGCAACAACTATGCACAACAAAAAATGTCACAACAACCTATCACCTCAACCTGTATCATCAATCTCATCATCCAAATCTGATCTACTCACAAAGATCAATCATCAAGTCAACTCTCAACCATATGCACAATATCACCAATTTAACCAACAAGATACCTCTAGCAATACACCATACTCTCCATAAACCAAATACCATAAACCCTTACACAAGACTATGTGCCAAAACCATACCTTTAATCATGTAGAAATCAACAAGACCTATACCATACCATGCAACAATTGGAACAATGCAAATCTGATGTGGTTATCGAACTACCAACTTTCTGCAGTTGCTAAATCTATTGCCACGGTTTTGCTGCCGTGATTCTGCTGTCGCGGTTCTACTGCCGCAATTTTGTTGCTGCGGTTTTGCTACCGTGGTTCTTCTTCCACGATTTTTCTGCCATGAATTTTCTCTATCAATAATACTTTCCCAATAAACCTTTTACAAATGGATATTCAATATTCTCAAAGATCATACTCATAAGAGACCCTTGCTCTCTTATTTATACTTCTCCAAGTAGCTTCCTCCAGGGGTTATCTTCTAACAAACTTACACAACTTCCTTCTTTTGGGGCTAACCCACTTCTAAACACTTTGTCCACTTACAACCACTTTATCCACAAATAATAAAATCTCCACTTCTAGTTGCAAATAATTTATTTTTAGTTGTTTTCTTGTTGCAACCACTTAACCCATGACTAACCACTTTGACTAGTCAACTTCTTCTAGGAGCTTCTAGAATAATTTGACTTCTTTGACCTTCTTGAATTTTTTGACCTTCTAGAGGCTTCTATATAACTCATGAGGGTTCTCCAACTTCACATGGACATAACTCTCTATCCATGAGGAGTTATGTGACGTTCCACATATCATTGGAAACAACATGACATATACTCCATCTAGAATAGTTTGTCCAGCAAATTCAATGATCTTCATTACATTATTCCTCAATCAAACTTAGGTTCCCTAACCACACTGATGGGCTACTCAACCATCTAACCATTTGGACTTCACAAAGAGTTTTCCTGTGAGGGATTTCACCATAAGGGGACCACTTTGAGAACTTTATCCAAGAGCGTTTTCCCATGAAGGCTTTCACCATAAGGGGACCACTTTGGAGTTTATCCATTTTGTTCTTCCTATCAACCATGAAATGACATCAATGATACAACTCCCTTTAATATCAACACATCATTATGACACCACTTGACATCAACCCTTTGACAAAAAATACATCAATGAACATATAAACAATAATCAATATATCAATGATACAAACACATCACTATGAAAATACTTGACATCAACCATTTTACATCAATCCTTTGACATCAATGACAACATAGTACAACATGACTTTTATGAAAATATTGTAAGGACCACATTGAGGTATGACTTCGACATGCACTAGATGGAAATAGCACATGACAAAGAATATTTGAATAATATCCAATGATGAAGACTACTAACAAAGATGAGGAATCCACCAATGGGGTCAAATGGAAACTAAGGTACCACAAGAATCCCAATGTGTTATGATTGTTGTTGATGCCAAACACAAGGGAAACTGCTTAGTCAATGACCAATGATGGTTTCTCATCTACTGAGTGTAAGGTCACCTATCAATAATGGAAATAGGCTCAGGTTGCAACTCTAGGTCATACTCTTAGATCGATGTGTTAGAGTCGATAAGAGTAGACCCGCGAGGAAGAAGTCAATGGGGATCTTCAATACTAGCACGAGTAAAGAAAAAAGATACTTTTGATGATGATATGGACTTGAATCTGACATGCAATGTCATAGACTAACTGTAGAATGGCTGACTCAAGCTAAAATTTCCCTTGAACAAAAGCACGACACATTATGTGACTTAGGCATCATGGATTATAAACTAGGATAGATTTGTGATACAAGAGGCATAAACAAACGCTCCATATGGTTGGAAGAATAACCAAATAGGGGATATTATATTCAACAATGATAAAAAGTCTCCTAAATCCATACTAGACCCAAAATGATGAGATACTGACTCAAGATTGTGCTTTGTTCAAGGGCAACAAAATTGTTGCCAAAAAAGAGATGGACCCTTTCCCCCCTTCATTTTGTTTTTATTTTTATTTTTTTGGTCTTTTTCATATTATTAAAACCTGAAAAGAATAAAAGAATGCTATAGTATAGTGGAGGAAACGATTTTTGCGGGAAAGAAAACTAGTTCCAAAGCACAAGGAAGCACGTGTAGGATAAGGACACTCGAGGAATGTTTCCTCCAGGTTTAAGGTGTTGAGTCACAAAGGCACAAATTGCAAGGCTGGGAACTGATAGGAATGCATAAGAAATTGGTTCAACAATGGTGTGTTGAATCCGACATTAGGCCTAAAAGCCTGGGCAATCAATATGCAATGCAATTAGAACTTAACCTTATTTTAGAAGCCCCTGCAAGTAAGCTTCCAATATTGTTGTTTTTCTTAAATTTAGTTTTCTGAGCCCGAAAAAGTGTAAAACAATACCAAGGAGAACTCTTCTAGTCAATGTTGACTAGAGTATTCCTTTTTCGTAATTAGTCCATTTAGTCCGAAAAGAGGGAAAAATTGTACCCAATAGACATCCTTTCAAATCTGTTTAACGAGTGTGAAAGAAAACAAGCTCACTCAACAATCTTTTCATTTTTAAGGAGTCTGAAAATAGCTTAACTGAGACTCCAAGATGTACCTTTGTCATGATTGGTGATCAAGTGTGACAAAGGGAAAGATGTTGTTACAGGTAGCATATAATGGAGGGAGTGCCGTAGGTAATAGCTAGAAGATGATTGATTAATAAGAATGAAGTTCATATGCAATGTCATGGCAAAGATAAGATCCTGATGAAAATCTTGCAGCATGAGCGCCAGAATACAGAAGGAGTTCTAAACTAGGGTGCCCATAGAAGGTAGGATCTACCATCAATGAAATGACATTCTGAGCATAAATAAAGGCTTATGTCATAAGTTAATTGGATCAACCCTGGGTTAACGTGGTAATGGGTACTGTTAATGCAAATATTGGAGGTGTGTGAGACCTAACCTAAATGCCAGTTACATAGAAACATCACTTGGCAGAGTCTTGAAAATACTCGATCAACCGATTAAAGGACCAACAAGTACCCAAAATATAGCTTGAAAAACTTGCCATGGAAATCACAACACTACAACATAGCTTGAAAATAGTTCAATTAATGGAAAAAATAAAAACTATGGAAAGTGGGTTTTTAAAATTTGTATAAATAAAGCATTTTTTACCATTTTACCATTTTACCATTTCATTTTCACCACTCAAACTAAAATTAACTCAAAATTGGAAAAACCCTTAAAACTTCATTTGGAGATTGTGGGAGCTTGGATCAACGAAATGATAAACTGTCTGGACAAAGTAGGTGCTCATCCCATTCTTTTCATTTTTATCTTTTCAATTTTAAATTTTCATGAAAATTTGAGGGTCAACCCTCCCTTTTTCTTCATGAGTTTGCGCATCCGTGGGTTTTGTCAAAGTGAGCCATGGATGTATGTTCTTGATAGAAACACCATGCATGGATATCCACACTTTGTTTTTATCAAAGAGAGCAGTGGATGCCCAGAACTACCTTGAAAAATAAAAGATTAACTCTCTTTTCCTTTGGATTTTGGGGTAGGATGTTTGTCCACTAGAGGGAACGTGAGCACAAGGAAGTTGACTGGGCCATATTTGATGATGATGATTCCAAAGAGACCATGGATTATTTTAGGGGCTAAATTTCACTCATGGGCTAATTTTCCATGTTTTTTCCAAAAAGGAGATTCCCTATTTTAAAAATGATTCGCCCAAATTCTATAGGATAAAATTATTTTACCTTAAAAATCGCCAAAATTTTATAAAAACTATATAAAATACTTAGAAATTTGAATATTAAAAAAAAAATATCGTCAAATATTTATAGTTGACATATTAAGGATTAGTAATGTTCACCAAGGTTTCTACATTTTAAAAATAAATTTCCATCCTTAAAATCATCCCTGAAAGAGACTCTCTGACAATGTGGCATGTACAAATTTTCCCGAATTGGTGGAATGCTAGCACAAAAAAATTGCTAAGCCTTCTCATTTAATACTGGCATCTCGATGTAGAAGCATTCATGTTTGGTGGGCAATCCTTGACCATCACAGTTGAGGACATTTAATTTATCAATGGTTTGTCCTGTAGAAGTGAAGTGCCCAAATTCAAAACCCATGGAGGAGGTGGATGAACCATTAATGACTATATTAATGAGTGCTATGAATATGTCACAAAGAAAATGGGCTCACAAGTGCCTATCAAAAAAATCACCGATCTGAGCTTAAAGGTGATATTATACACCATAGTTTGCATTGTGGGGTCAAAATATTTACATCTAGCTTCACGGTCTCAAATGTAACATGGTGTTGAGTGTTTGATACCTATGGTGTTTGACTGGAGTACCACCACGCTTTCATGTATGAAAGCTAAGACTACAAGTTGTGGAAGACCAAAAACTTTGGTTTTGGTAGCATCCTCTATACATTCTTCTTTGAGAGGGTGTCAAGGATGAGCTCGAGAAATCATATTCGAGGACACTTATGACCATGGACTGCTATGGTATGATGGACCGAGTTGTTGGTCCGTCTAGGAGGAGGGCGAATGTCTAACCCATTTGATGGTGAATTCTGTGCTTGGTGGGAGTGTCATGTCCCATTTATCGAGGACTATCCATATGTTGGGATCGAMTATACCCACGGTCCTGACATCATCATTCCTCCTGGTGACGAGCTTGAGGACATAGGTAACTTTTATTTTATGTTATTTAATTTTTATTTTTTGATTATATGTTATATGTACATATGAAAGCATTGCATATTTTTGGTGAGATACATAGTATTGACTCGTGCTTCTTCAAATGTGCAGACAGAGCACCAATGAGACTAGCAGGCATTCCACGACTTAGTCGTTAGGGGAGAGAGGAGGCAGGGCCCAACGAGGATGTGGCGAGGAATTTACAGAGTGTGGGAAGGAACTTGGAGGTGCTAAGAAGCTCCATTCCCATGGCCACTATATATGACCTGCTTGTAGGGAYRCAACGTCATGTGGTAAGAGTACCTCAGAMATGGGTCTGTATCTTCCAATGTCTAGCGAACGCCATACTTTTCTATGAAAGGGTTCATCGACCTCAGGCCTAGACTATTATGTGCTGAGAGAACCATTTTGTAATGATATAGATTTTGGGCTAGTAGCCCAAAATTTTGTATTATGGACCTCTTTTTGGACACACACACACAGACACACATATATATGTTTTTGTGCATTATTTTTGTATTTTTACTTGCAAATGATAAATATTTACATGTGTGAAATGTGTGCTTATGTGATTAATGAGACAAATTCCAATCTAAAATATAATTAGCCTAGGAATCAACTACTAGATTAGTGCACCTAGGAACATGATCATAAGTAATGAATTCAAATGATCGTTCCAAAATACATACCCTAAGGAAACGACGCAATAAGATCGAATCGCAGACCTGGTATAGACCATTCAACTACGAGACCACCAACTGAGAATCTAGAAACATATGAAGGTGTTGAGTTCCATGCAGCAAAGCATCTCGTAAAATCTTGATAACAACACTATATTCGACAACATTATTGGTAGTTTCTCCAAGACAAACACCTCCAATAGACACTAGTTGGCTAGTAGGCGAATAAATCACCCAAGCCGCAGAAGCCAAGTTCCAAGAATGGCGACAGACACTGTCTGTGTAACCAATATAAACTGATGATTCCTCGGGCATCTGCCACACAACAGAAGCACACAATAATCACTAACATGGAAAAACATGAAACTTAAAAGTAAAGTTATGTACAAAAATAAACACTATTTACAAAAGGACTAGTACTTGAGCCGTGAGGCTCAAGCATAGTACTTTTTAATGTAGAGCCATTTTGTGGGCTTGGACAACACATTCCCCTCATAATATGCTATCTCATGAGACACTTTTCCAACTCTCATTGCACGATATATGGATCATACCACTTGGGGTTGAAATTACCATCCCCCATAGAATATTTGTCCTAGTCATAAACTAAGACAATGTCTCCTTTGGAGAACACCCTAGGACGAACATGCTTGTCATACTGAGACTTGACTCTTTTCTTATGTGATTCATTTTCCATTTCTGCATATCAATGTTTCTCATCAAGTTGTTCAGGGTAAACGATACGTTCTTTGAGTTGAGTTGTATCTAGGAGGAGCTCGACAATAATTTTGAGCGAAGGGATTTCACATTCAATAGGCAAGATTTCTTCAACTCCATGGAAGAGTTGAAAAGGTGAGAAGCCTATGGTAGTCTTAACTAAGGTCTAGGAAGCCCATAATGTCTGATATAACATCAAATTACAATTCCATCTAGTTGAGTTGACCATCCCTCTCAATATCATTTTTAAGGATTTGTTAATGGCTTCAACTTGACCGTTAGCCTAAGGATAGTAGGGAGATGAGTGCTCCCTTCTAAAACCCAGTTTTGATTCTAACTCTGACATCATGTAGTTCTGAAAGTGACTGCCTTGGTCAGTGACAATCTCTCTTAGAACCCCAAACCTAGCAATAACCTAATTGAAAATGAAAAGTGTGGCGGTTTCACGATCATTCGTAAATATCATCATGGCTTCAACCCACTTAGTGAAGTAGTACACGACCACTATGATGTAATGATTACCCCTAGATGAAGCTAGGTGGCATGTCATAAAATCTAACCCCCACTTGGTGAAGGGGCTGACGGTAGTGATGAGAAACATGGGAGCTAAGTTCGCCTGCATCTTCTTTGTAAAAACTTGACAAGGATGACATTTCTTGACCGTCTCAATAAGTCCTTAAATATGATAGGCCAAAAATAACCGACGCCCAAAATCTTCTGGGTTGTTTCCAACCTTTATAGATTACCACCACATGCTCCACCATGGCAGTCATTTAATACTACTTCCACCTCTTTATGAGTGAAGCAATGACAAATGATTGAGTCTACCCCTCGTCGATACAATGTGGCTGTGATAATGAGATAGTTTTTAGCCATATGACAAACCCGTCGTCGCTCATCTCATGAATAGTGTGGGGGAAACTTCAAAGTATGGAGATATATAAGGATATATTTGTACCAAGGGTTAAATGAATAGATGAGGAATATGTGCTCATCAGGGAATGAATCGATGACCTCTCCCTCCTCATTCTAAACTGAAAACACCGACATTAGTTCGACGGAGACCAAATATTTCTTAGATTTCATTGTGGAAAAATCTAAGTCGAATGGTTGAAGCACCATAATCCATTTGTTATAATTCCCACCGATAATTCATCGAGTCAAAACATATTGGAATGGATTAACAATGTTGATGATGGTTGTCTTGTGCAACAAAATCTAATGATGAAGATGCTGAACAACATGAAATCTTTCCAAGGCCAATTTCTCGACATGACAGTACTTAAGCTTGGGACTGAACAAAGTGTGACTCAAGTAGTATATGACGTGCTCTTGGATATAATCATCTTTTTGAACCGGGACCATGCCAATCGAGGATTCAATTGCCGCGAGATAGAAAAAAAAATATCGATTATAATCAGGAGGACTCAACAAAGGAGTTGAAACCAAATTCTTCTTTAATGCATCGAAATAGTGTTGAGCTGCTTCATCCCAACAGAATGAGAGCCCTTTTTTCAAAAGGCACATGAAGCCTTTCGTGAAATTSACATAGTTAGGTATAAATCGTCTAAGTAAATTAACCATTCCTTGTAGGTTTTGATGTTGTTGTATTATACACAAGGGAGGCAACTGAGTGATTGCCTCAACCTTTAAGGGGTCAACCATGATTCCTTTTKTTGAAATGATGAATCCCAAAATATGTCCAGAAGTCACACAAAATATTCACTTATGTGGATTCAATCGAATTTGGTAGCAACGACACMTTTCAAAAACAAGGCGGAGGTGTAACAAATGTTGAGCTCTTTTTCACAAATGAGCCATAAGATCATCCAAATAGGCATCCACTATGTGCTTCAAAGCATGGAAGGAAAACATCACAGCCCATTGAAACATGGCACCAATGTTTTTAAGGCCAAAAAGCATCTTATTATAAGAGAAAGTTCCCCATGGACAGATGAAATCTATCTTGTGTTGGTCTTCCGATAAGATCTCAATCTGGTTATAACCCGAAAAACCATCCATAACTGAAAACATTTTGCTTCCCATGCACTTGTCTAAAATATGATTGATAAATGGTGTTGGGAAGTTGTCTTTTGGACAATCTTTGCTCAAGTCTTGGAAATCCATACATATGTGAATAGTGCCTTGCTTCTTATCAACTAGAACCAGGTTGGAAACCTATTTTGTCAAAGGAACTAGATATATGAAGCCAACTTTGAGCAACTTCTCTACCTCAACGTTGATCGCTGCTACCTTCATAGGATTTACTGGTCACAATTTTTTTGAATCGGTTTGACATTCTCGTAGGTTCAAATATCATGTTGGAGTATCTGAGGATCTATTCCAGGAATCTCCTCGTATGACCAAGAAAACACATCTCAAAACTCTTTAAAGAGTGTCGTGCACTAACAAATCTCATCTTGAGAGCACTTCGCTTCGATGAAGACGTTTTCAATGACACCAGGGTTCTTAGAAATGTTAATCAGGATTGTTTTCGATATACTTTCCATGTTCCCCTCGGTCTCGACACCATTCCCTATCAAGGGGTTCACTGTTTGATCAACACTCACGCTCACAATTGAATTAAATTCTCCATTTTCCATACGACTAATCTCAGGGAGGAAATACCATTTGTGATGCATATCCTCCCACAACATTTCACCTTTAGTAATTTCCTCATTGATAGATTCATTTGAGGGAAAGACAATGTCAGGATAGTCTTGGGAATTTGAAACATTTTGAGCCCAAATAAGCTCTGAAAAAATATCATCCTCCCCTGTCAATGAAAGAGTTTGATCTGGGTCTGTAGTGGCTTGCTGAATATCTTGGTAAGCGACCTCGGTTGCAGACAAAGGTACGGAAATCCTGGTGTAAACATAGTCTTTACTCACATCACACAGTGAGGTTAACATCCATGGATTATATAAATATGATGTTCTAAACGAAGTGACACTTGAAGCAAAAGATGATGGACTCAACTTTTGATAGCCAACTGGGGTGGCATGAATATACAAAATTGGTGCAGAAAAATCAAAATATCCCATGAGAGAAGGATACATCCCACAACTGATACTCTCAGTTTGTTGTAATAGTTTTCAATCCATGGAACTATGGATCCTAGGTTAGTCATGGCCTCAGAAAGGTCAGAATTCACCTGGTCGATGGTTACAATTCTTCCCTCATGGGGAAAGAATATAACACGAAACAACGACGAGACAAAAAATGTCATGGTGTAATACCAACTCCTCCCGAGTAACAAGTTATAGTCAAGCGGCGCATCGACTACTTCAACCTCTACATAGATGGATTTTCCTCCTAACCTGACTAGAAAAGAATAAACAAGACCATGGGTTTGGAACAATCATCCATTGAAAGTCGTCAAGAGAGTCGGGGAAGGGATAAGCTCTGGAGAACCAATAGCTTGACCAAAAAACAATGACATTACGCACGTCGAATCCCCTTCATCAACAATGGTCCTCTTGATCAAACGATTATTAGAAATGACATTGATCTGGAAGGCCACACGATAGGGAAGAAGAGGTTCAACATCAGTGCCATCGAACTTCATCATGAGCTTACTAGAAGAATCAACAATTCCTATTGTAGAAAACAAAGCGACGCAGTGCACAAGGAAACTTTGCAGTACTTCCAAAGCAGACATTTCACATGGTGTTTGATACAAGTATTTGACGATAGAGTAGTTTGGGGTGGCTCTCGCATTAGGGTTGTGCGTTGTCCATTTATATACACCCTTAGGTATGCACGATGCTATCTCTTTCTTAGGTTTCTCTATGCGCAGAGGTGCCTGATCTTTTGAAGTCTTTTTCCCTTTGCCTGTTGACTCTAGGTCATTATAATCATGATTTCTAGTCGACAAGTTGATGGTCCATAGATTATTATGATTTATCATACTCAAGAATCCTTGGTATCTATCTATCTGGGGTGCACTTGACATGCACACTTGCTAGTTGAGGTTGGAAGAACCACCCTGCAAGTTCTGCCCTTGTTGGAAAGGGTTGTTCAACATAACAGGTTTTTGTTGTTGTTGTTTCAACTTCATAATAAATTGAGCTTCTTCTATTTGAACTTATGTGTAATATGATCATCCCCACAAAGAACACAAGGGAAATTCACCTTCCTTTTTTCATCTTTTGTCCTCTCAACATTCTTATCATATTTTTTATTATTTCCCCTACCACCTTTCTTTCCCTTTCCTTTCTTGTCTCTAAGCTGCTAAGGGACCTTCTAAGTCTTTGAGTGCATAAAATGTACATCTTAAAAGTGGGTGGTGGGGGTGGTCGAGCCAAGGGTCGGACCAACCGCAGGCTGTTGGATAACCAAGTTATGCATCTAGTTTGTGACCAAATCTGCGACTTTAATTTGCATGGAAACCACAATGCCATCGACATGTGGATATGAATTTGTCTTTGCCAAGTTGAGAGTAGACCTCAACACATTTGGAATAATCTCATAGATAATTTTATATTGAGAGTAAATATTCTCTAACTGTTGTGCCCTAAAAATCACTTGCTCTTCTAAAAATACTCTCGAAGTCGCAACGTCCTTTGAAATATACAAGAGTAAATATTTCAAGAACCACTCAAGGAGAAAATCTGGTGGAACTGTTGCTTTAATCAAGATCTTCCTTCTCCTCCATTCCCAAATGTGATCAGAAATGCACGTAGCCTTGTCCTGTTCAAATTTGGCTAGCAATTATGTACTGAAATCATACCGAGTAGGGAGTTGGAAGAGGTTAAGGAACACCATGTCTAAGTCACCAAATATGGCATATCTTTCCCTTTCTAGTTATATGTACCACTTGGCAACATCTCCAGTAAGAGTGCACTGGAACAGATGCAAGATAATCGAGTCGTCATTCAACAAATTAGATGAACACCACAAATGGAAGGTCCTCACATGGTCCTGTGGATATTCACCACTTTTTCCTTCGAATTCGGGTATATCTGAAGGTAACTTGGTTGGGACGACATGCCAGCTAGGATCATGATGAATAGGGTCATTCATAAACCTAGATAGGTTTGGAAAATGTAGCATTTCTATAAATGGTAGCATAGGATGTGATATCGACTGGTTAGCAACTTGAAAATAGGACCCTGGATTATAATTGGCACCAGTTTTCCAAAAACAGTTCACAGAAGGACCAAGGCTTGGGATAAAACCTTGTTGACCTTGGTTGAATGGGGGAAGACCTCCACCCATCTGGTTCTCCAGAGGAAAATTGGGGTTCCCCCCAACAGACCCCTCTTGCAAGGGAAATACTATAGGCATGGGGTTAAACTGACCAGGAAAGGGTTTTTCATCTTTCGACATCCCTTGTATGGGATTCCATTGGCCTTGGAGAGGGGTAGCCCCCAATGACTCCCCTTGCAAGGATAAATGTCCTTGCATGGGAACAAACTAACCTTAGAAGGGGTTTCCCCTTGCCGAAACTACAGAAGAGGTGAAAGGGTTACTACCGAACCCACCATATAGTGTGAACGGGGTCGAAGTGGACGACATACTAGTGGAATGAGATCTCCTACCCATAGAAGTTCCCTAGCCCTAAGTTGGGTTAGGGACAGAAGATGGGAAAACCCTTATCCCGACGAATGATGATGATGAAGGAATATGAATTCCACCCCAAGGAAACACTTGGTAAGGATCCAAAATGACCT
>JASDQU010736510.1:29014-50862 GCA_032191745.1 Picea mariana
CTCGGCCTTGTGAGGCGAGCTGAGAGCTTTTTGTTCTCTGGTTGAATGTGTGTGGCCCCTTTGTGTCTCGGGGGGCTAAGGGGGAAGAACAGTACCACTAGCATTGGTTGGGAGGTACCTATGAAGTCACAATGTTCGACAAGTGGGAGTTGCATGGATCACGTGGGAAATCGACTCAGAGAGGTCACCTTGGGCTACGGTATGCAAGATTTTATTTTTCATAGTAATTACTATTGATCTGGTGATTTCATTTCTGTACTTTTAATTGTATAAGAAAGTGTTTGAATTAGTGATGTAATTGAGAACTTAATTTCCCCATATCCTTAAGCTCACTGCTAGACTTGAATCCCTTGGCAATCGATCCCGAGATGCTGTGACTATTCTGTTGGTTTTATTTGATTTATTGTGAAGAGTTAGTGCCTTATACTTCATCCCCAACCCTAGTTCATCATTCCACACCTGAGCAGTTATCCAGGAGCCAGATCGACGGTCATCACTTCAGTGTTAATAGACCTATAGATCCTAATTCCCTACTTTTTTGTGTGTGGATGATGAGCGAAGGATAGTTTCCCAACCATCTACCCCTATTGGTTGTTCTTGGTTGAGTGATTGTCTTGCGCCTTGTTGCAATTTTACCTCTGCACCTTAATATATTTGAAGATGATTTTAGTCTGCGTTTGTCCACTTGATTGACAGCCTTTACATTTTTAAGACTGCGTTTTTTTCCCTTGAATGAAAATAAGTCTATGCCTTGAGACACAACGAGAATTTCCTTGAGCGCATGCTTATTTTTACACCTAAACCACCACAAAGTTTTTACTAGAATGCCTTCATTTTTATGTACAGTGTTTGGGGGTGTAGTTGTTGTGTATAGGGGTGTGTTTCTATGTGAATTGGTCAAGTTTTTTTCTGTTCTAATGGCTAGGGTATATCACTGGAATACATTGTGATTTTCAAATTTTTAAGACTGCAAATCGTTGCTTGTTTACCTGGCAATTTTTCCACTTTTTAAGACTGCAAATCGTTCCTTTTTTACCTGACAATTTTTCCATTTTTTTAGACTGCAATTTGTTGCTTGTTTACCTGGCGTTTGGCCATTTTTATGACTGCAATCGTTGTCTGTTTACCTAGCAATTTTGCCATTTTTTAGGACTAAAAAACACTGCTTGTTTTCCTAGCGACTTTGCCATTTTTTAAGACTACAATTCGTTGCTTGTTTACCTGGTGATTTTTCCATTTTTTAAGACTGCATTTCTTTGCTAGTTTTCCTGGCGATTTGGCCATTTTTAAGACTACAAATCACTGCTTGTTTACCTGGCAATTTTTCCACCTTTTAAGACTGCAAATCGTTGCTTGTTTACCTGACGATTTTGCCATTTTTTTAAGATTGCAATTCGTTTCTTGTTTACTTCGTGATTTGGCCATTTTTAAGATTGCAATTCGTTTCTTATTTACATGGCAATTTGATCTTTTCAAGATTTCCATTCGTTGCTTGTTTACATGGTGATTTTTTCGTTTTCAAGACCGCAATTCGTTAGTGATTTACATATGGTTTGCGTTTTTACCCTCTTTTTGAATGCGTTTTATTATGAAGTACTCAACACAATTTTATCTTGAGGTGGAAACTAATTTACCACTACATCTTCATATCTTTTTGCCAACCTGAATGTTTAATTTCTCTGCAAGGTTAAGTTTATAGTGAATGCATTTTCATTTAATTATTACCTGCGTTTGAATGCGTTTTCATTTAATTATGGCTTGTGTTTTGAATGCATTTTCATTTAATTATTACCTGTGTTTGAATGCGTTTTCATTAATTATTACCTGCATTTGGATGTATGACGCGTTGGATATATGATGTGTTATATGGATGATGCACCTTAATAAATTTGAAGACGATTTTAGTCTGCATTTTTCCACTTGATTGACAGCCTTTACTTTTTTAAGATTGAGTTTTTTTCCCTTGAATGACAATAAGGCTATGGCTTGAGACACAACGAGAATTTTCCTTGAGCACATGCTTATTTTTACACCTGAACCACCATGAAGTTTTTACTAGAATGCCTTCATTTTTTTTTACAGTGTTTGGGGGTGTAGTTGTTGTGTATAGGGGTGTGTTTCTATGTGCATTGGTCACATTTTTTTTGGTTTTCATGACTAGGGGATATCACTGGAATACATTGTGATTTACCAATTTTTAAGACGGCAAATCGTTGCTTGTTTAACTGTCAATTTTTCCACTTTTTAAGACTGCAAATCGTTGCTTTTTTGCCTGGTGATTTTTCCATTTTTTTAGACTACAATTCATTGCTTGTTTACCTGGAAATTTGGCCATTTTTATAACTACAATCGGTGTTTGTTTACCTGGCGATTTTTCCACTTTTTAGGATTGAAAAACATTGCTTGTTTTCCTGGTGACTTTGCCATTTTTTAAGACTGCAATTTGTTTCTGGTTTACCTGGTGATTTTTGCATTTTTTAAGACTGCACTTCATTGCTTGTTTACCTGGCGATTTGACCATTTTTAAGACTGCAAATCACTGCTTGTTTACTTGATGATTTTGCCACTTTTTAAGACTACAAATCGTTTCTTATTTACCTGGCGATTTTGCCATTTTTTTAAGATTGCAATTCGTTGCTTGTTTACTTGGTGATTTGGCCATTTTTAAGATTGCAATTCATTTATTATTTACATGGCGATTTTATCTTTTCAAGATTTCCATTCGTTTCTTGTTTACATGGTGATTTTTCCCTTTTCAAGACCGCACTTCGTTAGTGATTTACATATGGTCTGTGATTTTACCCTCTTTCTGAATGTGTTTTTTTATGAAGTACTCAGCGCAATTTTCTCTTAAGGTGGCAACTAATTTACCTCTATGTCTTCATATCTTTTTGCTAGCCTGAATGTTTAATTGCTCTGCGAGGTTAATTTTATAGTGAATGTGTTTTCATTTAATTATTACCTGTGTTTGAATGTGTTTTCATTTAATTATGGCCTGCATTTTGAATGCGTTTTCATTTAATTATTACCTATGTTTGAATGTGTTTTCATTAATTATTACTTTCATTTGGATGTATGATGCGTTGGATATATGATGCGTTAGATGGATGATGTGTGACTGCTTGGATGTATTACCTGCGTTAATCGTAGTTAACTTACCTACGTTTTTTCTTAAACCTCGATGGCCATCCTAAATCATTATCGTTACACCTGCTTTTTAACATCAGTTGACAGTTAAATTATATCAATGAATGATATGAATTTATAACTAACTGTGTTTTAACATCAATTACCAATGAAATTATATTAATGACAACAACCTTTTTATTTTTGACTAGAAGATAGCATCCGTAGACAACGAGAATAGTCAATGGTAGGTGATAAATTGTAGTCAAATTAATAATGTCGATGTGCAATGTATGCACTGCATGTAAGTGGTGTATTGGTGAGGGTAGGTGCAATGTATTGGTGTGTTGGGAAGCGATTCATGCCTTGAGTAGACAACAATGGAGTTTTAATGAACAACGATTTTTGTTTATGGTTAAATTTGTTATTAATCAACATCTTTAATGTTTAATGGATAGTTGTTATACCTTAATACTGTTAATATCGCTTAACCACGTGTTGGAAGTCAATATTGTTAATAGCATTATATTTATAACATTATACATTATTATTGTTATACTGTTATATATTGGCAACTGCTAAATAGGATTTGTATTTAATGTTAAATCAGATTGTAAATTATTGACTAATTTGTAATTTAGACTTGCTAATTTTGATTTGTAATTAATGTTAAATTAGATTGTAATTATTGACTAATGGAGACTTGATTAATGGTTGGGTTGTTGGCGAAGTCAGGTATTAGCTTGTGTTTTTTTTTTACTTCAATTGACGTCACCTTGCATCTTATCGACCTGTTGCTTGGGGTGTGGGTGTAGTCCTCTTGTCAGTAGCTACGCTCCTAGCAAGTTGGTTTCATATAGATTCCTTCGTCCATATAGGTTATGTAGCGCCAGGTTTATCGTCGTGCCTATCACCTAGGGACGACATGATTCTTGACAAGGGGATCATTGCATGCCCTAGGGGATAGAGGTGAATGATAACTTGGTCGAGGTCTGTGCTTCCCATCATGGGAGTTGTTCGTGGTAGTTGTTTGGCGGTTAGGTTGTAATGCCTTCACACATCAGGTTGTGCACCATAGAAGTTCTAGATGTTGGCCATCGAGGGAGTTGTGTCATAATTGGGGATATTGACCTTTAGCTTGTAGGCATTGTCACATTGTGTCAGGCGGGTAGTCGTATCCATTTTTTATATATGCATGTTTCACCCCATTCCTAGTTGTGCTAGTTCATGGAGTCATTGTTGTCTGTTTCCCGATCAGCATCAGTGTGTACGTCGTCAGGTTGTGTGGTTCAATTGTTGTCGTCATTGCCTTCTTGCCTAAAAAAAAAATATATATTTGCACAGTCGTAATGATTTAGGGTCATTACACAAGTGATGTCTAGGGCCACAGAGGTGATGTCCAATTCCTCCCAAGGCCAATGTTCAAGTGGGGGGAGCATGAGAGCTAAGTTCTAGGTCTTTTAGAGTGCCTTCAAAGATAATGTCCTTCCTTCGTCTCGTACAAGCCTTCAATATTTTCTTACCCCTGGTTGTGGTTTCATGATCCATCTATGGGATTTGAGGCCCCATGAAGGTTCAAGCTAATAATTCCGTCATGTGTACTTCTCCACTGAGCAAGGTCCTATAGAAACAACAAGTATACCCTCTAGGGGTTCATAAGTCACAAGGATCATAACATGTAAATCACATCCAATAATTAAATTACCCAAACATGTTCATCAAACCCCCTTTAACACTAAACAAATGATCAAAGACATTGTGAAATTTGACAAGTTAGTTTTGAAGAGGGTCTTAGGGTGTCCTATTGGGATAACCTCTCTTAAGTTTGTGGTGTTTCCCAAGTGGAATGTATTCCAAGTCATGTAATTGTATGAGGTGGCATGGGGAAAATATTTGGGCATGGGGTGCATGTGATAACATGGAAATGTAGGTTCTTACTTGTGGGTTCCTTTGTGGAAGGTGAGTTGCACCTTGTCATGGATGCAATTGTTTCCTATCCCATTCATTTCCTTTTATTCTTCACTTTATTTATTTTTCTCTTTTGTTCTTGTTCTTCAAGGGAATAGTTGAGGGCCATTGTCTTGGTTTGATGACCATAGGTGACCATGTTATCCACAAACATTTCACAGAAATGAGAAGGATCGATCGTAATGAGACCCCTTTCACTTGACCGTGCCACCAAGAACCACTACCCTATTTTGGTAACCAGATAGGTGGTAGTGTCATACCGCTACAAGAAAATGGTCATAATAGGTCGGTTCATGATGAGACCTCCTATCCATCAACTAGTACCTTGAGTGTTTATGTTATCTTGTGGGTGCCATTTTCTTACTGAGAATCTTTTCACTACATTCTCAACAATCCTTGAGCGAAGCATCTTGAAGGTTTCAAAATTGGATTTTAACTCTTTCCAGCTACTTTTACCCTCTATTCCTTTATCGCCTTCTTCCCACGAGGTAAGGTACAACCCTTTATAGTGTATCCAATCCTAATTACCAAACAAGGATAGGGGATATGGAAGGAATAAATATGGAATGTGGTAAGTATGGATGGAACGAATGATGAATTTTCACAAATAAACCCAGTATCAAACCATCCTAAAGGGAAATCAACTTACTAGGGCACTGTGTCACCCTTCTTAGTATGAATGAGGAAAAGAAAATAATTTCCAAGCAAACCTCATGAAATTAAGAAGGATTCAATACACCATGTTCAAGTGATTCAAAAATCAGAGTGATACATACCATGAAACCTGAACACATAACCTCATGGAGAAAGACTCACTGCTACTTTAGGACCAGGATGGTGTGATGGATACTGTTGCTGGTGATACATGGATTGAACTGAAGAAAAGAGGGGCACTCCAGGGCCATGCTTAAGTCATATTGCTCTCGATAATCCTTGTCTAGGACCTATGGGCCTCAAGACATGATCTCCTTAGTTATCCCTAGGATAGGGGATAACAATTCACTATCAATTACAACATGTATATGTTGGAAGAATTATTGGAGAATTTACCTTGGATTTTTATAGCTCTCCCCTCATCATAGATTCCTAGTTATGATTGTATGTTTGGACATAGAAGTGGTGTTAAAATTTCTTTGAGTTTCCCATCTAGACGAATGTTATAATTTGTAGGATAAGTAGAAGATGATAAGTGGTCCAAGCTGAAGAAAGCCATACTTAGGTGAAAAAGGTTCCAACATCATTAATTGGTTACAATATTTTATTGTTTTTTATGTTTGATTAATATATAAATATCTCTCTTCTCCCTTCCCCCCAAAATCATCATGTAGCATTGTATCTATTTTCTTTTGGTATTAGTGATTCCTGGATGAATTAATTACTTAATATTAGTCAAAATCATTTTTTTGTAAGTTTATGTAATCAATTTACATATTTATTTTAGTTTAAGTTATATATGTATATTCTTATAGGGACTTGTAATATTCAACCAATCGATTACAAGTACTTTCCTATTTCTATCGTATTCATCTTTAATAAAGTAACTTACTAATTCTATGAAATTAATTATTGTTCTTTGAATTCTTTGTCAGTGATCTAACTCTAATTACTGGTATGTATACCATACAATAGAAATTGCAACTCCATTTAGGAAAATTTTATGATTTTTTTCTATTAGGGCTTCAGATTTCCGTTATTCTATCATTATAGTTTTGTCTATCTGTTTTCTCTACCAAATTTAATCTCTGTTGATGTAGGATTAAGAGATTTTTTAACTTCATGCTTTTTTATTTCATTTTTCCCTTGATGATATTTTTGAATGCAACTATATTTGGGTATAGTAGTGAAAATTCACAAATATCCTTTGAGAAACCCATCAGTGTATGTGATTTTATTTAGAGCAGTGCACAAGAAACAATTATAGTAGCTAGGAAATGCTAAGGATATTTTAAATCATTTGTTACAACTTGGTGAGGTGAAAACTCTAGGGTTTTCCCTTCACCTGAATGAGTGATATGATGCACTAATAGAAGGATACATCAAAGACTTGGAACATATAATACATCATTGAAATGAAAATGATCTACTTGAACTATTCTATACCCTCCAACACTAAGAGATATATCATCACCAACAAATATTTTTTGGTGCTACATTGATTTAGAGAAGAAAAAATGGCTTTATCATTAGCCATGTGAAAAGGTGCTCCATAATCGATAATCCACACATAAAAAGAAGTAGTAGAAGTTAGATTGAAGAAGAAACCAAAATAAAAAAGTGCATGTCCATGAGAAGAAGAGTTAGAAGAAGAAGACACAATACAAAATTTGTGCATCTTCATTATTTCTTATAAGTCTTCCATATTTTTAAAACATTTAGACTCCACATGACCATCTCACCCACAAAATTTGCAATCTTTTTCAGTCATATTATTTTTTGGATTTTTCGCCTTTGTTACCATTAGGAACAAAATATGTTGTACAGGGTTTGGGACCCTTTTTTTTCTTATTTTTTTGTTGAGGATGTTTCTTCCTGGGATTCTTGGATTTATATTTATTTTCGGCCACTAAGGATTTGTTGAATGTATCTATAATGCTGATCACTCCAAGTTGCAAAAGCTTATCTTTCTCTTGAATCATAGAATCATAAAAATACTAAAGAGTAGGTTCTTTATAAGCATTCCCTATAGCTTCTATGGTGGCATAAAATGTAGATACAAAGACATAATATACACTATGAATATTAACAAGAATAAAATATGTGCATCGGTCATCCTTCGTATCTATTTTACAATCTTGACATAAAAGTCTAAGTGTTTTGAACATAGATAAATAATCTTCAATGAAAGAAAAAAAATTGGGACTTAAATTCATTAACTAATTTTCAATCTGGTGGGTTCAAATAATATTTCGTTTACCAAATAGGGCTTGAATATTTTCAAAAGATTCATCGGGGTCAAGAATTTCTGATGGCGAAGCCTTAAATCACTCGAGAGATGGAAATTCTAACTAATCCACATGCTTTGTCATTCTTATTATCCCATTTGTTTTTTCTTAGTATCATTGGGTTCTTTTTATTTTCCCAAGGTAATCCGATACAATCCTTTACTTCTTAGAACATCCTCTATATGGGATTTCCATGATAAGTAGTTGGTGTTGGTAAGAAAAATATCATTGGGATAAGACATATTAAAAATGACATATAACGCAGATTTAAAAGATGATATTGAAAATCAAGATGGAAAGATCTTGAAGAACTAGGTTGTTTAAAAAAACACGACATTGAAAGAAGACTTCAGATGTGAAAGTTACTTCATTTTGAAAAAATGAATAAATGATAAGAAAAGAGCCATGTGGTAGGTAGAAGTTGGCCAACATGGTAATGTCCCTCCTTCACTAACTTTATTATAACCTCACTTTTACAATAAGTTACTTATGAAGTGACCCACTTTTATAGAATAAGTGAGAATCACTTTAACAATGAAGTTACTTTGTAAATTAAAGTTGCATGAAAAAAGTAACTAAAAAATGAATATTAAAGATACTTTAGAGTGATCCACTTTTACAATTTAAGTGAAATGAACTTCACAATGAATGTGTAAACTTTTTCAAAAAGTAACAAAAAAGATGAACTCAAAACCTATTACTAAATAAAACAATTTTCAACTAAGTGAGTTAGTACTAAACACATTATAATATTAAGAAGGAGGATGGGGAGTTTTTTTCTTGTTATTGTTGGAGCTCCCTCTCAAGGTGTGTGCTTTAAAAACCTTTTTTTCATGCTTTCACAAAAAGAAAAAAAGTTGCATCTCAATAGCCACAATGGGGTTAGATTACTTGGAAAATGAAAGTTTTCTCTCTGTTTCCGATTTTTCAAGATCACACAACGCATGACAAAGAGCATACATAGAAAATAAAATACTTTCCACTCGATTTAGTATTTGTTGAGATGATAAAGAGAACAAGGTAAACATCATATGTAGACTAGAAAAAGTAGCAATCTAGAAAAAAAAATAGAAAAAAAAAATGTTATCTATGTAAAATTTTTGAAAAGGGGAGTATTCGAGATTTATAACTTTGGATTTGACTGAAATGGCCATATATTGGGAAAATGGAAACCTTTTTGAGTGAAATGAAATATGTTTCTAACTAAAAAAATGTTGTAGATGCAATGGAGCACTCCTCTCAGCCAAGAAGTGTACTGAAATAACATAAAATGGAAATGAGGCAACATAACTTCAATATCTCTATCTAGATCAGGATTGGGTCTTTGAATGGGATTTTATACCATGTTAAAAAACACAGGGTATTCCAATAGAGGGCAAAAAACTTTAGTAACCACTCACACAACCAGATCAAAGATCAACATACCGATATTTTTATGTGGTAAAAACCCACTATGGGGAAACATCCATGGCCCCAACGAACATGGCCACTTGAGGAAATTTATTAATGAAAAGGAAAAATATTATGAGATATTTTCTCACAATTGATCATCAACAAATGAACCTTGATGGTCTTTAAATATATATCATGGATGGATTAGGTACCAAGCCACATATCAATGTAGCTGTTAATATCAAAGAGAATATAAGATGTCATATCACTCTACGTCTAGAAAATGTCATGACCATCGGATTACATGACCAAAAATGCATACTAATGCATACTAAATAAACACACTTTAACCTAATGACATAGTAGACCAAGTTGATATTAACTAAATACTAAGTGTTTAAATGTCCTAACAATTTTCTTTGAGGTCAATGAAGCTCAAGTATTATTGCATCAATGAATGGTATTCATTTCTGAAGACTCAAAAGGAAAAGCCATTATATAAGTTGCTTTAAATTATTTTATCAAATAACAACCTTTTAATCGACACAATTATTGTTCAATATAAAAAAACTCACGACATATGTGATTACTATTCCTAAGGTTGTTTCTCTCCTCTAAAATGTAAACCTCTTTGTGATGCCTCTATGCAACAATTAAAATAATCAATTAATGACAAATTCAAAATGCCTAAAATCATTTACATATATTCTCAATAATGATTTCATCAAAACTAATTATTTCATCAACAATATCTTCGAAAATGTTGAATATTGGTGTTCCTAGTTAGGAGATAAAACTGATTATTAAACATCCTTATATGAAGTATCATTCATAGTTATAGTAGGTGTAGAGGGAAAAACTATATATGTAGTAACTGTATATTCAATAAACATAGGTGTAGCAACTATAGTGGCCATAAAAGAGTTTCAACACTAGTGGATGGAACACATGCATGTGTAGTGTGTACTTTAAGGCAATAGAAGAAGCTGAACTCAATTTTTCAAAGGGTAAACCAATTTTATAAGGATACATTTGAGTTTGAACCTCGTAATAATTCACTTTAAAATACATGTCAAACCTAGCTTTGACACCAACTTGATCTGAAAATCCTTAGATGTCAATTAGTTCTTAAGCAGACACTAACATCTGACCAGATTCGAGAAATTAAGATCGTTATGACTATTTGAAAAATATCATGTGAAAATTTTTACTTATCCATAAACTTCATTAAATGATAAATATAACTTGCGGAAATAAGAATGCCAAAATAAAGAGAAATATAGACAACGCATAACAAGGCTCATTACATAGTTTGATAATGTAGTTTACCTATCTTGGGATACATCTTCGGGTCCTCTTACAAACAATGATATCACTCTATTAATTCTTAAATGATTGATACAATGATGAATTACCATGGAAAATTTGAAGACACCCTTCAATTCTAGTGCTCAAACCCATCAACAAAAGGTTACCAATAATTTCTCTTGAAATTCTGAGAATAATGAGTATAAACTTGACTATGTTATGAACAAATGCTTAAAGACCCCAGTTTTGCACCCAAAATAAGACTATGGTTCTCATACATGGAAAATGGAACTAATAATTTCATACACATCACTTTATCACAAAACCGACATCACCATGATATTCCTTTCGAAAAAATGAGAAAAATAAGTATAAGCTTGATCATGTTTGGACATAGTGCTCAAAGACCCTCCTTGTAACACACTTTAAGACAACAGTACAACTCCTATACTTGAACAAAATCCATCTTGATATCCATGCTAGGATTCAGCATGAAATTCCGTGCCCCCCTTTTGCATTGGTCAAAGTTCTAGTTTAAATAGGGGAGGTCGAGGGGGTCGACACCCACCTAACCCTCTATATACCTATGTGGAAAATAAATAAAACTTTGTTTGTTGTTTTAACCAATTGTATGATATGGTATAATGGTTGGAAGATATGGACAAATTTATTTGTTGGTCTGAAGATCTGGGGTCTACCTTGAATGACACCGCTTTATGGAATATTACATTTAACTCAAACATAAATATCATACCCGCCAATGAAATATTCAACATATATGTTAGTTGGATTCATTAATACCATTGGTTTGTTACCTAGAGGTCTCAAATTTGATTCTGCTGAGCTCCAACAATGTTTTATACCCTTAGCCATTATTGGTCAATCAAACAGTGTCACATGACACTCTCTGATTGCTCCACGTCATTGCCACGTCACCTATTGAATATACATGAATGAATATTACACATGTTAGTGCTACATAATTGCATGATATGCCATGAGTCACCCTTTCAGTGGTGCTACGTGAACCATATGGTTTCCACGTCATCCATACAGATGACATATGGTGACTTTTTACTGGTCCAACTAGGTGCCAATTTTTGTATTTTCAAGTGAAATGTGGCACTCTATTGTGCTACCACATCACCATGCCTACATCAACATGATGTCACCCTATGCCAACTCAGTTGTATGGATGGTCCACGTGGAATCGAGTGGTCTTGCCACGTGGCACCCCAATTTTTTTCCTTCTTCCATGTTTTACCAAAACTTTGACAAGCCATAACTTTCTCATATGACATTCATTTGAAGAGATTTATGCATTGTTGGAAAAATCTCATTGAGTTTTACACAATGAAGTCATTTTCATTAGTATTTTAGATGATTAAGTTTTTAGTGTTCTGGATCCTCCTAGATCACACCCCCCCACTAAAAAAAAATTGGACCTCTAAAAGTATCTATTATTCAACAACTTAAGATGATAAAGCTTCCTCACTCTTCCACCTTGATAAAATGCACTTCATGGATTATTCAACAACTTAGTGATGATAAATATTCCTCACTATTCCACTTTGTTAAAATGCACTTTGACCGATCTCCATTTGGAAATTTCCCTCCATATTGGATATCCATCTTGGATACTCATCTTGGATCTCCATCTTGGAACTCCGTTCTCATATATTTTTCTTGATCCTTAAAAATATCAAGAAACCAATCTGGATCAGTGTAATTCTGTCTAAATCTTTGAAATACGGTTATAACTCTGGCTCTTGGAAACAAATATGACTCTGGCTCTAGATCATGGATTTGTCTCTTGGAAACAACTCTAACTCTAGATATGGCTCATGGATATTGACTCCTGTTCCTGGATATGGCTCTAACAATGGCTGATGGATACTAGCTTTGGTTTCTAGCTATGGCTCCAACTCTGGTTCTGGATCACTGGAGAAATGGCTACAAACGTCTGCTCACCGACTCTTTCACAACTCAATAATATCCATATATGAACTCTAAACTCAACATTCATTCCTATCTCTTTATCTCTTGGAGAAATTCCATCTCGAAAATCATGGAGCCAAGTCAAAAATTGGTCTTTGTCTCACTCATCTTGGACAGGATCATTCCATTTTTGTTCATGTCATGAGACATCTTGGGTTCACTATTCATGTACTGCCTGATGTATTTGGTGGAATCTTTGAATGAAATTATTTATCACTTATTTCACTCACTTCCTTGAAAGAAAAATCTAAACATGTTTTCTACAAACATCTTGACTGTTTGAATTGCTTCTGTACAAGGCATACATATTACATGAACATGACATTTACAAAACATATTTAAGATGTCCATAGCAGAAAGCATACATTTACATGACATTTAATCAACACTCACTTATTTTTATTTTATTCTTCTAATAAGTATTCCACCTCCTACTTCATACATAGAATATTATTTCCATCCTACTTTACAATAATGGAGAATAAAATTTAGAAGGATTGTATTCATGCTAACTTATCTATTTACAAATGAACTTTAACATTCCATTTTAGTCCGATTCCCAAAACTGGAATTTTCCCAGACACCTATAAGGAAGGGATAGGTGGGACTCTTCATGAACTAATTCTTCCGACAATATTGGAAGGAGTCTCACAAATTTCTATCTATGAAACTACCTTGGATTCTATATTGGAATCTGTCTCCAATGTTTAATGCAAGTACCCACTCGATCGAGTTATAGGCCATCCAAGAAACCTATATAATATCTCATTTTTGACACCAAGCACTACTATTATGTCCTGAGTATCTTTCTTTGAATATACAAGTACCTATCCATATTGGAACACATTTCCATATCCCTCATCTTCGAAAGATGATATTGAAAGTGAGTTCACTTTCAATTCTACAACATATAACATATGTTATATACCCATAGATCTTGCTGACTCGAGCTAGAATCTCACATATCCAACTCCCCTCACTACATGTATGGTGTTAGTCCCATATCTCACATAGGATTCTCTGTCGAGTTCTGAGAAGGTAAGGAATATTGATCTCATTCATTTCATGTGGAGAGATGAGAAACTATCCATAAACCATACCTCAATGTCCTCATACACTATACTACTGAGAAAATCCAACAAAAATAATTCTTTGTCATATTTCTCAGCAAAATATCAACTTGAGTTGCATTTTCTATATGTCTTCTTGTAAGTTCTTTCACATATTTCTTGTTCTGCTTCAGACACAATTGTGGATGAAGCGTTCAACACTTCTCAATCCAATGACCATTATTACCACAATGAGCACAAAATTTCTTTTTCTTTTCATGGAACCACAATCCTTTCTTTTCATTCTCCCTATTATGCTTTGGGAAAGTACCTATGATCCTTCTTGGATGACGTCACTTGCAAGGGTTGTCTCTTCCAATTTTTTTGCATACAATGATTATGAAATCCACAAAAAACACATGGATATATAGGCCATAAGATTGGCATTACTGTACCATTCTTTCCCCATTTAATGAACACATTAGGATGATTACCAAAACTTTTAGGACTTTCCTTTATGCCATTCTCACAAGTGGGAACTTTCTTCATTCCTTCCTCATATTTCTCACATATTATAGGATATGCTTCACATTTGATTCCTTTCCCAGGGTTGGAAGGTTTTTCTAGTAGAACGAACTGCCTGTGAAGTATATGCACCTATTCATTTGAAGCTTTCCTTACTTCAGTTGTCTTAGAGAATTCTCCATCTCCTTCTTGGCCATATCCCAATCATCCATAATGAGGTCCCCCCTCTGTCTATATGGGATTAGTCACTCATTGGATACCAATTCCAAGACATTTTCCATTGTTTCCCATCTTGGTTAGTAGCTTAAAACCAATACCATAAGTACGTTCCTTAAATTCATCCAAGAAAACATTTTTATCCTCATGGGAAGAAATAGAACATGATGAATCATTTTCATGGCATACCTCGGCTACAGTCTGTAAACCTTTTGTAGAATATTTTTCGTTTGCATGATAGATTTTTCCTTCTCTACTTGTTCATCTTTATTGAATTGTGCCAAAATTTTATCTTTGGCTTGCAAATCACTTTCCAATTCTTGAATAATACCTATGAGAAGTTATTCATGACATACCAACCAGTATTGAAGCTCTTGCTTCTCCTCCTTGAGGTATTGTAGTTGCATTCTCAATTCATAGTTCTCCTTTTGAATCTCACGGTTCATGTTTTACTGAACCCTTAATTTCATTAGAGCTTTTCTCATGATGATATTTTTCAACAAATAGATATGTGCTCTTCCAACAAGGGGTCTTCAAGAATGCCTTCACTAAGCTTGAGTTTGGACCTTGTAAGCATTTACTTGCAAATACATGTCAAACCTGTCTCTAATACCGACTTGATATGAAAATCCTTAGATGTCAATTAGTTCTTAAGAAGTCACTAAAATCCTATCACACATCCAAAAATACACTCATAATGTATATATATATTTTTGATTTGTTATTTTTTATTTATTTTTATCTAATTTAATTTCTCTTAATTCGTATATGGAAGGTAATTCACATATGATAATTAAAAATCCTTGTGGGTCCAAAGTCCTCATTCTATATTGTTGTATAAACTTTGCTAACATATATACAAATTATCAAAAATAAATCTTAAGGTAAAGTACCCATATTGTCAATAAATAAATACTTAAGTTAGGACATTTTTAGAACCTTTATAATATCCCCTTGTATTCTATAGTAAGTAATTAAATCATATTACAATATCCAACTTAAGGTCACAATGGAGAACTTAGCACTTACGGTTTAATTACATATACAACCCAAGGGAATTCATTTCAATTTCTATATAGGAAAAGGTACTCGTAATTCTAGTACCTAGATGTAACATTTTCTTGTTGAAATTGCCTATGACAAATCAATACTATCTCTACCTGAGTACAACACTTAAGGAGCTCTTAACTACTATATGCTACTTTCAAAGTAACGCTTTATTTCCTGGGAGAGGTTCGTGTGTATTTTCAAACTCTTAATTGGGGAAACACAAAGCTGGATCGCCATCGTTCAAAGGTAAAAGTGTCCATGGGCTCTGCTACCATCTGTTTGAGTAATTCATTTTTGAAAAATGAGAGGGTTTGGTTTCATTACCACTTGTTCAACATTCTGAACCAGATTCTTCTCCTCACCTCTGATCTGTAGTAGAGTGCATCTCTTGGTGCTATAACACTACTCCATGTGACCTTCCATACTATAAGCACCTCACTCTGTAACTCTTTAGGTAACCCACACACTCTTTTGTTACCCAACATTTAAACTCTTTTCACCGAGTATCCTATGGTATTCTTCCTAATATTTGTTAGATTTCTTCTCTTAAGGGGAACTCACATCTGTTGGAAAATTTTTGTTACAGAGGATTTCTTTTTAGTCTCATGACTAGTTTTATTCTCCAATGTTGATTACGTTGCATGATAAAAATCCATTCATTGTCATTTTTATTATGGTTTGAAATGATTGGGTCTCAAAAGATATCATGTTGGTTTCTTCTTCTCTCACTAGTAAAAAATGAGAGATAAATGAGCCAAAAAATGACCAAAATCCGCATATAAATGACCACTTTTGATTTGGAAATCACTGATGGCTAATTTCCGATCTCTTATCATGTGACAAAAAATTTGGTCATATTTAGATTGGTAATTTATAGCTTGTCTTATGATCATTAATTTGGTTGTTAATTTGTTCATTAATTGTGACAATTAATGACCAAATATATGACCAAATTAAATATGACCACATTTTTGATCATGTGATAAGAGACCGTAAATTAGCCACCAACGAACGCCAAATCAAAAGTGGTCATTTATATGGAAATTTTGGCTCTGTACTAGTGGTTGCAAGCAGATAGGACACCAGTGATTGTGATATAATATGGCTTCATTCTTGTCTTCTTCATGCAAACATATTGTTGTGATTTTTTTTTTTAAATGATGCAAGGTCCCATCGATTTCCTCCAACAATGTTTCTATATGTATTCCACTTTCCACTAGTGAAATTAACAAGGCCACTTGAATCTGTGGACACCACATGATCTCTAGAGATGTTGGCAATGTCATTAGTTGAGGGATCAATTGACAATGGGGGAATTCCATTCTAAGTGGAGAACACGTCTAATTGACGTACCTACATGGATGGATATCAACAATAAGTTATGTTTTTTCAGCCTCTAATTGATGATGAAAAAAATTTGGAGATGGAGCAATCCTTATGATCATATTTACTATTTTTTTGTGATTAGACAACCAATAGACATGTTGTCTGAAACCAATTCAGATTTGCACCATAATTTTCCAAAGGAAATTTCAAACATTTCTAAAAGTCTACTACATGAAAAATTCTCCACATATCTATTCTCTAACTTATCCCAGAATAGAAACAAGGCTAACTAGATATTGAATACCCCTCTCCTATGAGCACAAATAAAAAAAGACATATCCCATCCCTTAACAACATCCTTCCAAAACTTGTTTCAAAATAACGTGCCTTCCTTTGCCGATATCTGCATGAATCCTCAATTTAGAAATATGTTTTGTCGGATTCTACTTATATACTTTTGTATAAGCATCTTCCTTGGATCCACCCTCATTTTGATGACTTCTTGTTGATTGGATCCTTTAGAATTTAACTCGATGTGTAAAATATGCAACAAGGAACTTTGGTTTGGGTATACTCCACTAGCTGCAATAGATTTTGTATTCATTGCATTGTTCATTACTTTGCTTCCTACAAGTGATCTTCACTGCATTGCCAATTGACTAGCCATTGTGAGCATCACAACCAGATAAAAAACCCTTTAGGATCATCTCACAATGAATATTGAGAATTTCTTGAAGAATGCCTTTGTTGCCAAGCCCATCAACAAGCACATTTTGAATAGGGGAAGTTGTCAAAAGTCCTCTTACTACAATTGCTTCATAAAGTTTTAAAGACTTGTGCAATTTTTATTCCTTACAATACCTCTTAATGATGATATTGCACGCAACATGATCCACACACAAACCATTTCTTTGCATTTTCAAAAAGTTCTCATGAGCTTCTTGTGTTTTCCATTTCTTGCAAAGGACATAAATTAGTTCAGTATAGGTGAGTTATGACATCATGATTCCCAAACATTTCACTATCAGAAAACAGAAATTCTACAACCCCTTTTCCTGCTAGTTGTTTATTAGACTTGGAACCACATGTCCTTGGAACAAGTTCTTGCCCCAGTTTTTAAGGAGAACTTGATGGTAATATGCCAATTTCCATGAACTAATATAGTTCTCATAATGTAGATAGGTTCCCTTGGAAAGTTGGTGCAAAGGGTATCTTTTTTCACTCTAATGGTAGAGAACATACTTCTTATAATATTACACCAATTGCAACAGAAAATTTGTGTCAGGCGCATAACCTGACAGCTTCATTTTTTCCACCAATATCTCCAATGTTACATAGATATCATCTCTCTCTCATAACTTTTTTGCACCGTCAACTATACACCCAATCTCATGAAGACATTACCTTATCTGCTCAGATTTTACTGGTTCAGAGCTTACTCGCCAGAAAATATTCAATTTAACTGATATATATCTATGAGAAACAAAAAATCATCTCCAAACCCTCTAGTATGTCTGCAAAGACACAATATAAATAATGTGCGGAAATATTCTAAGTTGTAGTCATGCAAATAGTCTTTAGCTGTGCAGTTCAAAAGTGGAAATGACCATTATAACAAACCTTCTTAAGTCTCATTTGTTCCCACCAAGTTAATGCCATTCAATGTGCATACCCTTCATCCTTGTCTTTGGGTTTTTTGTTGGCCTATCCCATTTGGATGCCTTGTATTAGCAACAAAGGGAACAAGTCACTTGTAATCTCTCTTTCTTCCTGGGCCATATGTATCAAGCACTCGTCCAAGTGATAACCTTGTATTATGCAATGCAACCTCCCTAGAAGAAATCTCAATATTTCTTTGTACAACTATTTCATTGTGCACCATACCTCCAGAAATGGAACACTATGAGCTTTGAAGGAACTCTATGAGGAAAGAGAAATAACTCTTTTATCTTCATTGTAAAATGCCCATTCTTTGAACTACCTATATCAATTGGGTAGTTTGGAAGGCTGCTATAACTTTGTAAAAGAGATTCAATCACACTTAATGCTTCCCAACATAGAGTGCTCTCCACCAACTTGGACACAATTGCATATACCCGTGGGCTTTGTGCTGCATCCATTGGAGATTGTTGAAGAAGGGATTTGAGCATAAGGAAAATTACTCATTGATATTCTACTGGACCCTTCTCTAGAAATATAAGTAAGTTCCCAAATGCAAGCAAAGAGTGTCGAGAAAACCATTCCACTCAAAGGAGAGGAGATACACGATTCAACAGGTCCTTAATTGTTATTATCTGACCTTCAGCATATACAAAAAATACCAATGCAAACTCATTTAGACCTTTTTCCTTGCACCAATGTGAAATGTTCATAGTAATAGAACAAGCCTTTTGATATTGTTGTTGCAATAGAGACTCGAAACCCATAATTGGGTCCTTTTCCCTCTAAAGTTATAAATAGAGCCAGGGAAGCAATCAACAACATGCATGAGCATCCTTGTCATAGAATCACCAAATATACAATCACATGACTGCAACATTATTCGGGAGAGAACTTCAATAGTTGAAGCATGACTAATAGTGGACATAAGGCATTTTAGTACCAATGACTGAACTCCTTGAAAAGATTGAGCCTCTCTTGTTTCTTCTCTAATTTCAACATGTATGTGACTGTCAAAATGTTTTGAATCCAACCTACCTAAATCCCTATCCTGTTGGTTTCTTTCAAATTCATCTCTAGGCATGTTGGATAACAACACATTTTCAGTTGTACGTTCTCGAAATGATAATATGCCACTTATATGAGAATTTACATCAGAATTGTTTTTTTCTAAAATTGTGTGTAGACGTGAACAAAATCAATATGCATCATAGCCACAGAACCCCAGAACAATTGTGGGTATAGAATAACCTTCTGTGGTTCCATAATCTCAACCATTACTTGTAAAGTCAACAATATCTCCATAATGAAGCCTTGAGCTTGTGGGTTGGATTGCTAAATCATCGATGCAATCATGTCAACAACAATAAACAAGTATTGCTCATTAGACTTGAGTGTAAAGCACGATATATTTGATGGGAGCGACAATCCAGATGAATGGAAGTGCATTCCACATCCCACTTTAGTGCCTCTTCTTCCCAATTCTCCCGAAGATCACCTTGGAAAAATATTGCATCAACAACACTAAGTACAAGTGAAAATAATAATTGCATCAACAATGATAAATTGTGAAGCAAGAAATGCGGAGAGAAAGAATAGAACATAAAATAGTATATTAGAATGTAAGAAGAACTGAAGAGGTTACAATGCAATGGGAAATAGCTGAGCTAAATAGGCTCAAGCAAATCAAGAATAGAAAGTACAGCTGGCTAGGATAGATGGCAGTGTACAGTCAACCTATTGAGGTTACATTATATTTAACACTCCCTCTTAAACTCAATAGTTACAAAAATCAGCACTGATTATGCCTAAGTGTTGTCTCTGAAAATCAAAAACTGACTTTCCTAGTGGCTTTGTAAAGATATCAGCAAGATGATCTCGAGAACCACATAATTGTAGTGCAATATCACCATTATTGACTAGCTCACGTATGAAATGAAAATGAGTGTCAATGTGTTTGCTCTTCTTGTGAAACACATGATTTTTAGATAAAGCAATTGCTGAAGTATTATCATAGAAAATAGGAGTTGGATCCTTTTCTATATGTGACATATCTTTCAATATTCTTCTCATCCACACAGCTTGACAAGAAGCTGAGGTAGCAGTGACATACTCTGCCTCTGCAGAAGATATTGAAACAATTGGCTGCTTCTTTGATGCCCATGAGATTAGGTTTGTTCGCAGTTGAAAAACATGTCCAAATGTGCTTTTCCTGTCATCTAGGCTGCCTACAAAATCACTGTCTGTGTAACCAGAAAATTGATTACTATCAGATTTAGTGTACCATAAGCCAAAACTTAGTGTTCCTGCTACATATCTCAAAATTCGTTTTTCCATTTTCCAATGAGAATCTTTGGGTGATTCCATTAATCTAGAAACAAGGCTGGCTACATACATAATGTCAGGCCTAGTTGTTGTAAGATACAACAAATTGCCTACTAAACTTTTGTACAGAGTAGGGTCCACTGTAGGGCCTTCATCATTCTTGCTCAATTTTGTGCCTAGTGGTATGGGGGTTTCCGCTGGATTGCATTCTTCCATGCGAAATCTTTTGAGGATGTCTACTGCATACTTTTGTTGATAGACAAAAATGCCTTTGGCTGATTGATCAACCTCAATCCCTAAAAAATATTTCATTATGCCAAGATCTGTCATCTCAAACTCAGAGTGCATGGCATGTTTAAAATTTGTTAACTCAAGATTTCCTGTATAGATCTTGTCATCAACATAGAAACATGCAATCAAAATTTTACTATCCTGATCTGTTTTGGTGTAAAGAGTTGGCTCATTTTGGATTCTGCTAAAACCACTTTTGATCAAATACGTGTCAATTCTGTCGTATCAAGCTCTTGGAGCTTTCTTTAATCCATACAAGGCTTTCTTCAACCGATATACTTTGGTTGGGTGCTCTTGGACTTCAAATCTAGGTGGTTGATTGACATAAACTTCTTCTTCCAAAAGACCATTCAGGAATGCTGACTTGACATCCATCTTGTATACTTTCCATTTGTGTTGGGCTACTATGTCCAATAGAGTCCTTACAGTGTCTAATCTTTCTACTAGAGCAAAAGTTTCACCATAGTCAGTACCTGGTTGTTGTGAGAATCCTTTGGAAACAAGTCTTGCCTTGTGTTTTTCAATCTGCCCTTTTTCATTGAGTTTAGTTTTGTAAACCCACTTGACACCAATACTCTTCTTGTGACTTGGCAAATCAACAAGATCCCATGTCTTGTTCTTCTCAATGGAGTCAATTTCTTGGTTCATGGCTTGAACCCAATGTGGCTCCTTA
>JASDQU010736510.1:86264-100355 GCA_032191745.1 Picea mariana
ATTCGGATAGAATTAGACTGATCCATATTGGTTTCCTTGATATTTTTAAGGATCAAGAAAAAGATATGAGAACATAGTTCCAATATGGATATCCAAGATGAGTATCCAATATGGATATCCAAGATGAGTATCCAAGATGGATATCCAGTATGGAGGGAAATTTCCAAATGGAGATCGGTCAAAGTGCGTTTCAACAAAGTGTAATAGTGAGGAATATTTATCATCACTAAGTTGTTGAATAATCCATGAAGTGAATTTTATCAAGGTGTAAGAGTGGGGAAGCTTTATCATCTTAAGTTTTTGAATAATAGATACTTTTAGAGGTCCAGAATTTTTTTAGTTGGGGGGGTGTGATCTAGGAGGATCCAGAACAATAAAAACTTAATCATCTAAAATACTAATGAAAATGACTTCATTGTGTAAAACTCAATGAGATTTTTCCAACAATGCATGAATCACTTCAAATGAATGTCGTATGAGAAAGTTATGGCTTGTCGAAGTTTTGGTAAAACATGGAAGAAGGAAAAAAAATGGGGTGCCACGTGGCAAGACCACAGGATGCCACGTGGACCATCCATACAACTGAGTTGGCATAGGGTGACATCATGTTGATGTAGGCATGGTGATGTGGGAACACAATAGAGTGCCACATTTCACTTGAAAATACACAAATTGGCACCTAGTTGGACCAGTAAAAAGTCACCATATGTCATATGTATGGATGATGTGGAAACCATATGGTTCATGTAGCACCACTGAAAGGGTGACACATGTCATATCATACAATGATGTAGCACTAACATGTGTAATATTTTTCATGTATATTCAATAGGTGACATGGCAATGATGTGGAGCAATCAGAGAGTGTCATGTGACACTCTTTGATTGACCAATAATGGCTAAGGGTATAAAACATTGTTGGAGCTCAGTAGAATCAAATGTGAGACCTCTAGGTAACAAACCAATGGTATTAAAGAATCCAACTAACATATATGTTGAATGTTCCATTGGCAGGTATGATATTTATGTTTGAGTAAAAATGTAATATTCCATTAAGTGGTGTCATTCAAGGTAGACCCCAGATCTTCAGACCAACAAATAAATTTGTCCATATCTTCCAACCATTATACCATATCGTACAATTGGTTAAAACAACAAACAAAGTTTTATTTATTTTCCACATAGGTATATAGAGGGTCAGGTGGGCGTCGACCCCCTCGACCTCCCCTATTTAAACTAGAACTTTGACCAATGCAAAAGGGGGGCATGGAATTTCATGATGAATCCTAGCATGGATATGCAGGTGGATTTTGTTCAAGTATAGGAGTTGTACTATTGTCTTAAAGTGTGTTCCAAGGAGGGTCTTTGAGCACTATGTCCAAACATGATCAAGTTTATACTTATTTTTGTCATTTTTTCGAAAGGAATATCATGGTGATGTCGGTTTTGTGATAAAGTGATGTGTATGAAATTATTAGTTCCATTTTCCATGTAGAAATTATTAGAGCCATAGTCTTATTTTGGGTGCAAAACTGGGGTCTTTAAGCATTTGTTCATAACATAGTCAAGTTTATACTCATTATTCTTAGAATTTCAAGAGAAATTATTGGTAACCTTTTGTTTATGGGTTTGAGCAGTAGAATTGAAGGGTGTCTTCAAATTTTCCATGGTAATTCATCATTGTATCAATCATTTAGGAATTAATAGAGTGATATCATTGTTTGTAAGAGGACCCGAAGATGTATCCCAAGATGGGTAAACTACGTTATCAAACTATGTAATGAGCCTTGTTATGTGTTGCCTATATTTCTCTTTATTTTGGCATTCTTATTTTTGCAAGTTATATTTATCATTTAATGAAGTTTATGGATAAGTAAACATTTTCACATGATATTTTTCAAATAGTCATAACGATCTTAATTTCTCGAATATGGTCGGATGTTAGTGTTTGCTTAAGAAATAATTGACATCTAAGGATTTTCAGATCAAGTTGGTATCAAAGCTAGGTTTGACATGTATTTGAAAGTGAATTATTACGAGGTCCAAACTCAAATGCATCCTTATAACATTGGTTTACCCATTGAAAAATTGAGTGCAGTTTCTTCTATTGCCTTAAAGTACACACTACACATGCCTTTGTTGCATCTACTAGTGTTGAAACTCTTTTATGGCCACTATAGTTGCTACACCTATGTTTATTGAATATACAATTACTACATATATAGTTTTTCCCTCTACACCTACTATAACTATGAATGGTACTTCATATTAGGATGTTTAAAGATCAGTTTTACCTCCTAACTAAGAACACCAATATTCAACATTTTCGAAGATATTGTTGATGAAATCATTATTGAGAATATATGTAAATGATTTTAGGCATTTTGAATTTGTCATTAATTGATTATTTTAATTGTTTCATAGAGGCATCACAAATAGGTTTACATTTTAGAGGAGAGAAACAACCTTAGGAATAGTAATCACATATGTCGTGAGTTTTTTTATATTGAACAATAATTGTGTCGATTAAGGTTGTTATTTGATAAAATAATTTAAAGCAACTTATATAATGGTTTTTCCTTTTGAGTCTTCAGAAATGAATACCACTCATTGATGCAATAATACTTGAGCTTCATTGACCTCAAAGAAAATTGTTAGGACATTTAGACACTTAGGATTTAGTTAATATCAACTTGGTCTACTATGTCATTAGGTTAAAGTGTGTTTATTTAGTATGCATTCGTATTCATTTTTGGTTATGTAATCCGATGGTCATGACATGTTCTAGACGTAGAGTGATATGACATCTTATATTCTCTTCGATATTAATAACTACATTGATATGTGGCTTGGTACCTAATCCATCCATGATATATATTTAAATACCATCAAGGTTCATTTGTTGATGATCAATTGTGATAAAATATCTCATAATATTTTTCCTTTTCATGAATAAATTTCCTCAAGTGGCCATGTTTGTTGGGGCCATGGATGTTTCCCCATAGTGGGTGTTTACCACATAAAAATACCGGTATGTTGATCTTTGATCTGGTTGTGTGAGTGGTTACTGAAGTTTTTCACCCTCTATTGGAATACCCTATGTTTTTGAAAATGGTATCAAATCCCATTCAAAGACCCAATCCTGATCTAGATAGAGATATTGAAGTTATGTTGCCTCATTTCCATTTTATGTTATTTCAATACACTTCTTGGCTGAGAGGAGTGCTCCATTGCATCTACAACATTTTTTCAGTTAGAAACATATTTCATTTCACTCGAAAAGGTTTCCATTTTCCCAATATATGGCCATTTCAGTCAGATCCAGAGTTATAAATCTCGAATACTCCCTTTTTCAAAAATTTTACAGAGATAACATTTTATTTTTCTATTTTTTTCCTAGAATGCTACTTTTTCTAGTCTACATATGATATTTATCTTGTTCTCTTTATCATATCGACAAATACTAAGTCGAGTGGAAAGTATTTTATTTTTTGTGTATGCTCTTTGTCATGCGTTGTGTGATCTTGATAAATCGGAAACAGAGAGAAAACTTTCATTTTCCAAGCAATCTTACCCCATTGTGGCTATTGAGATGCAATTTTTTTGTTTTTGTGAAAGCATGAAAAAAAGGTTTTTAAAGCACACACCTTGAGAGGGAGCTCCAACAATAACAAGAACAAAACTCCCCATCCTCCTTCTTAATATTATAATGTGTTTAGTACTAACTCACTTAGTTGAAAATTGTTTTATTTAGTAATAGGTTTTGAGTTTGTCTTTTTTGTTACTTTTTGAAAAAGTTTATGAATTCATTGTGAATTTCATTTCACTTAAATTGTAAAAGTGGATCACTCTATAGTATCTTTAATATTCATTTTTTCGTTACTTTTTTCATGCAACTTTAATTTACAAAGTAACTTCATTGTTAAAGTGATTCTCACTTATTCTATAAAAGTGGGTCACTTCATAAGTAACTTATTGTAAAAGTGAGGTTATAATAACGTTAGTGAAGGAGGGGCATTACCATGTTGGCCAACTTCTACCTGCCACATGGTTCTTTTATTATCATTTATTCATTTTTTCAAAATGAAATAACTTTCACATCTAAAGTCTTCTTTCAGTGTCGTGTTTTTTTAAACAACCTAGTTCTTCGAGATCTTTCCATCTTGATTTTCAATATCATCTTTTAAATCCGCGTTATATGTCATTTTTAATATGTCTTATCCCAATTATCTTTTTCTTACCAACACAAACTACTTATCATGGAAATCCCATATAGAGGATGTTCTAAGAAGTAAAGGATTGTATCAGATTACCTTGGGAAAATAAAAAGAAACCAATGATACTAAGAAAAAACAAATGGGATAATAAGAATGACGAAGCGTGTGGATTGGTTAGAATTTCCATCTCTTGAGTGATTTAAGGCTTCACCGTCAGGAGTTCTTGACCCTGATGAATCTTTTGAAAATATTCAAGCCCTGTTTGGTAAACAAAATATTATTTGAACCCACCAGATTGAAAATTAGTTAACGAATTTAAGTCCCAATTATTTTTCTTTCATTGAAGATTATTTATCTATGTTCAAAACACTTATACTTTTATGTCAAGACTGTAAAATAGATACGAAGGATGACCGATGCACATATTTTATTCTTGTTAATATTCATAGTGTATATTATGTCTTTGTATCTACATTTTATGCCACCATAGAAGCTATAGGGAGTGCTTATAAAGAACATACTCTTTAGTATTTTTATGATTCTATGATTCAAGAGAAAGATAAGCTTTTGCAACTTGGAGTGATCAGCATTACAGATACATCCAACAAATCCTTAGTGGCCCAAAATAGATATAAATCCAAGAATCCCAGGAGGAAACATCGTCAACAAAAAAATAAGAAAAAAAAGGGTCCCAAACCCTGTACAACGTCTTTTGTTCCTAATGGTAACAAAGGCGAAAAATCTAAAAAATAATATGACTGAAAAAGATTACAAATTTTGTGGGTGAGATGGTCATGTGGAGTCTAAATGTTTTAAAAAAATGGAAGCCTTATAAGAAATGATGAAGACACACAAATTTTGTATTGTGTCTTCTTCTTCTAACTCTTCTTCTCATGGGCATGCACTTTTTTATTTTGGTTTCTTCTTCAATCCAACTTCTACTACTTCTTTTGATGTGTGGATTATCGATAATGGAGAACCTTTTCACATGGCTAACGATAAAGCCATTTTTTCTTCTCTAAATCACTGTAGCACCAAAAAATATTTGTTGGTGATGATATATCTCTTAGTGTTGGAGGGTATAGAATAGTTCAAGTAGATAATTTTCATTTCAAAGATGTATTATGTGTTCGAAGTCTTTGATGTATCCTTCTATTAGTGTATCATATCACTCATTTAGGTGAAGGGAAAACCCTAGAGTTTTCACCTCACCAAGTTGTAATAAATGATTTAAAATATCCTTAGCATTTCCTAGCTACTATAATTGTTTCTTGTGCACTGCTCTAAATAAAATCACATACACTGATGGGTTTCTCAAAGGATATTTGTGATTTTTCACTACTATACCCAAATATAGTTGCATTCAAAAATATCATCAAGGGAAAAATAAAATAGAGAAGCATAAAGTTAAAAAATCTCTTAATCCTACATCAACAGAGATTAAATATGGTAGAGAAAACATATAGAAAAAACTATAATGATAGAATAAAAAAAATATGAAGCCCTAATAGAAAAAAATCGTAAAATTTTCCTAAATGGAGTTGCAATTTCTATTGTATGGTATACATGCCAATAATTAGAGTTAGATTACTGACAAAGAATTCAAAGAACAATAATTAATTTCATAGAATTAGTAAGTTACTTTATTGAAGATGAATACGATAGAAATAGGAAAGTACTTGTAATCGATTGGTTGAATATTACAAGTCCCTATAAGAATATAAATATGTAACTTAAACTAAAATAAATATGTAAAGTGATTACATAAACTTACAAAAAAATGATTTTGACTAATATTAAGTAATTAATTCATCCATGAATCACTAATACCAAAAGAAAATAGATAGAATGCTACATGATGATTTTGGGGGGAAGGGAGAAGAGAGATCTTTATATATTAATCAAACATAAAAAATAAAAAAAATATTGTAACCAATTAATGATGTTGGAACCTTTTTCACCTAAGTATGGATTTCTTCATCCTGGACCACTTATCATCTTCTACTTATCCTACAAATTATAATATTCATCTAGATGGGAAACTCAAGGAAATTTTAACACCACTTCTATGTCCAAACATACAATCATAACTAGGAATCTATGATGAGGGGAGAGCTATAAAAATCCAAGGTAGATTCTCCAATAATTCTTCCAGCATATACATGTTGTAATTGATAGTGAATTGTTATCCCCTATCATAGGGATAACTAAGGAGATCACATCTCGAGGCCCATAGGTCCTAGAAAAGTATTATTGAGAGCAATATGACTTAAGCATGACCCTAGAGGGCCTCTCTTTTCTTCAGTTTAGTCCATGTATCACTAGCAACAATATCCATCACACCATCCTGGTCCTCGAGTAGAAGTGAGTCTTCCTCCATGAGGTTATGTGTTCAGGTTTCATGGTATGTATCACTCTAATTTTTGAATCACTTGAACATGGTGTATTGAATCCTTCTTAATTTCATGAGGTTTGCATGGAAATTATTCTTTTTTCCTCATTCATACTGAGAAGGGTGACACGGTGCCCTAATAAGTTGATTTCCCTTTAGGATGGTTTTATACTGGGTGTATCTGTGAAAAATCATCATTTGTTGCATCCATACTTACCACATTCCATATTTATTCCTTCCAAATCCCCTATCCTTGTTTGGGAATTAGGATTAGCTACACTAGAAAGGGTTGTACCTTACCTCATGGGAAGAAGGCGATAAAGGACTAGAGGGTAAAAGTAGCTGGAAAGAGTTAAAATCGAATTTTGAAACCTTCAAGATGCTTTGCTTAGGGATTCCTGAGAAAGTAGTGAAAAGATTCTCAGTAAGAAAATGGCACCCACAAGATAACATAAACACTCAAGGTACTAGTTGATGGATAGGAGGTCTCATCATGAATCGACCTATTATGACCATTTTCTTGTAGCGGTATGACACTACCACCTATCTAGTTACCAAAATAGGGTAGTGTCTCTTGGTGGCACAGTCAAGAGAAAGGGGGTCTCATTACGATCCATCCTTCTCATTTTCATGAAATGTTTGTGGATAACATGGTCACCTATGGTCATCAAACCAAGACAGTGGCCCTCAACTATTCCCTTGAAGCACAAGAACAAAAGAGAAAAATAAATAAAGTGAAGAATAAAAGGAAATGAATGGGATAGGAAACAATTGCATCCATGACAAGGTGCAACTCACCTTCCATAAAGCAACCCACAAGTAAGAACCTACATTTCCATGTTATCACATGCACCCCATGCCCAAATATTTTCCCCATGCCACCTCATACAATTACATGACTTGGAATACATTCCACTTGGGAAACACCACAAACTTAAGAGAGGTTATCCCAATAGGACACCCTAAGACCCTCTCCAAAACTAACTTGTCAAATTTCATAATGTCTTTGATCATTTGTTTGGTGTTAAAGGGGGCTTGATGAACATGTTTGGGTAATTTAACTATTGGATGTGATTTACATGTTATGATCCTTGTGACTTATGAACCTCTAGAGGGTATACTTATTGTTTCTACAGGACCTTGCTTGGTGGACAAGTACACATGAAGGAATTATTAGCTTGAACCTTCATGGGGGCTCAAATCCCATAGATGGATCATGAAACCACAACCAGGGGTAAGAAAATATTGAAGGGTAAGAAAATCTTTGAAGGCACTCTAGAAGACCTAGATCTTAGGTCTCATCTCCTCCCACTTGAACATTAGCCTTGGGAGGAATTGGACATCACCTCTGTGGCCCTAGATATCAGTTGTGTAATGACCCCAAATCGTTATGACTGTGCAAATATTTTTTTGTTTTTAGGCAAGAAGGCAATGACAACAACAGTTGAACCACACAAACTGACGACGTACACACTGACGCTGATCAGAAAAAAGACAACAATGACTCCATGAACTAGCACAACTAGGAATGGGGTTAAACATGCATATATAAAAAATGGATACGACTACCCGCCCGACACAATGTGACAATGCCTACAAGCTAAAGGTCAATATCCCCAATTCTGATACAACTCCCTCGATGGCTAGCATCAAGAACCTCTATGGTGTGCAACCTAACGTGTGAAGGCATTAGAACCTAACCGCCAAACAACTACCACGAACAATGCCCATGATGGGAAGCACATACCCTGACCAAGTTATCATTTGCCTCTATCCCTTAGGGCGTGCAATGATCCCCTTGTCAAGAATCATGATATCCCTAGGCTATAGGCATGAAGATAAACCTGGCTCTACATAACCTATATGGACCAATGATTCTAGATAAAACCAACTTGCTAGGAGCGGAGCTACTGACAAGAGGACTACACCCACACCCCAAGCAACAGGTCGATAAGAAGCAAGGTGACGTCAATTGACGGAAAAAAAAAAACACAAGCTAATACCCGACTTTGCCAACAACCCAACCATTAATCAAGTCTCAATTAGTCAATAATTACAATCTATTTTAACATTAATTACAAATCAAAATTAGCAAGTCTAAATTACAAATTAGTTAATAATTTACAATCTGATTTAACATTAAATACAAATCCTATTTAGTAGTTGCCAATATATAACAGTATAACAATAACAATGTATAATGTTATAAATACAACGCTATTAACAATATTGACTTCCAACATGTGGTTAAGCGATATTAATAGTATTAAGGTATAACAACTATCTATCAAACATTAAAGATGTTGAGTAATAACAAATTTAACCATAAACATAAATCATTGTTCATTAAAACTCCATTGTTGTCTAATCAAGGCATGACTCGCTTCCCAACACACCAATACATTGTACCTACCCTCACCAATACACCACTTACACGCAGTGCATACGCTGCACATCAACATTATTAATTTGACTACAATTTATCACTTACCATTGACTATTCTTGTTGTCTACGAATGATATCTTCTAGTCAAAAATAAAAAGGTTGTTGTCATTAATATAATTTCATTGGTAATTGATGTTAAAACATAGTTAGTTATAAATTCATATCATTCATTGATAAAATTTTACTGTCAACTGATGTTAAAAAGCAGGTGTAATGATAATGATTTAGGCTGGCCATCGAGGTTCAAGAAAAAACGTAGGTAAGTTAACTACAATTAAAATGCAGGTAATACATCCAAGCAGTCACACATCATCCATATAACGCATCATATATCCAACGCATTATACATCCAAACGCAGGTAATAATTCATGAAAACGCATTCAAACACAGGTAATAATTAAATGAAAACGCATTCAAAATGCAGGCCATAATTAAATGAAAACACATTCAAACGCAAGTAATAATTAAATGAAAACACATTCAATATAAAATTAACCTCGCGGAGAAATTAAACATTCAGGCTAGCAAAAAGATATGAAGACACAGAGGTAAATTAGTTGCCACCTTAAGAGAAAATTGCGCTGAGTACTTCATAAGAAAATGCATTCAGAAAGAGGGTAAAATCACAGACCATATGTAAATCAGTAACAAAGTGCGGTCTTGAAAAGGGAAAAATTTCCATGTAAACAAGCAACGAATGGAAGTCTTGAAAAGAGAAAATCGCCATGTAAATAATAAAAGAATTGCAGTCTTAAAAATGGCCAAGTCACCAAGTAAGCAAGCAACGAATTGCAATCTTAAAAAAATAGCAAAATCGCCAGGTAAACAAGCAACGATTTGTAGTCTTAAAAAGTGGCAAAATCACCAAGTAAACAAGCATTGATTTGCAGTCTTAAAAATGGTCAAATAGCCAGGTAAACAAGCAACAAAGTGTATTCTTAAAAAATGGAAAAATCAACAGGTAAACAAGAAACAAATTGCAGTCTTAAAAAATGGCAAAGTCGCCAGGAAAACAAGCAATGTTTTTCAATCCTAAAAAGTGGCAAAATAGCCAGGTAAACAAACACCGATTGTAGTCATAAAAATGGCCAAAGCACCAGGTAAACAAGCAATGAATTGTAGTCTAAAAAAATGGCAAAATCACCAGGTAAAAAAGCAATGATTTGCAGTCTTAAAAAGTGGAAAAATGGTCAGGTAAACAAGGAACGATTTGCCGTCTTAAAAATTGGCAAATCGCAATGTATTCTAGTGATATCCCCTAGCCATGAAAACCAAAAAAAACGTGACCAATGCACATAGAAATGCACACCTATACACAACAACTACACCCCCAAACACTGTAAAAAAAATGAAGGCATTCTAGTAAAAACTTCATGGTGGTTCAGGTGTAAAAATAAGCATGCGCTCAAGGAAAATTCTCGTTGTGTCTCAAGGCATAGCCTTATTGTCATTCAAGGGAAAAAAACTCAGTATTAAAATTTTTAAGGCTATCAATCAAGTGGACAAACGCAGACTAAAACCGTCTTCAAATTTATTAAGGTGCATCATCCATATAACGCATCATATATTTAACGCGTCATACATCTAAATGCAGGTAATAATTAATGAAAATGCATTCAAACACAGGTAATAATTAAATGAAAATGCATTCAAAACACAAGCCATAATTAAATGAAAATGCATTCAAATGCAGGTAATAATTAAATGAAAATGCATTCACTATAAACTTAACCTTGCAGAGAAATTAAACACTCAGGTTGGCAAAAAGATATGAAGACACAGAGGTAAATTAGTTTCCACCTCAAGATAAAATTGCATTGAGTACTTCATAAGAAAACACATTCAAAAAGAGGGTAAAATCGCAGATCATATGTAAATCACTAACGAATTGCGGTATTGAAAACAACAAAATCACCATGTAAACAAGAAACGAATGGAAATCTTGAAAAGATCAAATTTCCATGTAAATAAGAAACGAATTGCAGTCTTAAAAATGGCCAAATCACCAAGTAAACAAGCAACAAAATGCAATCTTAAAAAAATGGGAAAATCGTCAGGTAAACACGCAACGATTTGCAGTCTTAAAAGGTGGGAAAATTGCCTTGTAAACAAGCAGTGATTTGTAGTCTTAAAACTGGCCAAATCGCCAGGCAAACTAGCAAAGAAATGTCGTCTTAAAAAATGGCAATATCACCAGGTAAACAAGCAACAAATTGCAGTCTTAAAAAATGGCAAAGTCGCCAGGAAAACAAGCAATGTTTTTCAGTCCTAAAAAAGGGAAAAATCGCCAGGTAAACAAGCAACGATTGTAGTCATAAAAATGGCCAAATCGCCAGGTAAACAAGCAACGAATTGCAGTATAAAAAAATGGCAAAATTGTCAGGTAAAAAAGCAACGATTTGCAGTCTTAAAAAGTGGAAAAATCGCCAGGTAAACAAGCAACGATTTGCAGTCTCAAAAATTGGAAAATCACAATGTATTCCAGTGATATCCCCTAGCCATTACAACCAAAAAAAACATGACCAATGCACATAGAAACACACCCCTATACACAATAACTACACCCCCAAACACTGTACAAAAAAATGAAGGCATTCTAGTAAAAACTTTGTGGTGGTTCAGGTGTAAAAATAAGCATGTGCTCAAGGAAAATTCTCGTTGTGTCTCAAGGCATACCCTTATTGCCATTCAAGGGAAAAAAACTTAGTCTTAAAAATGTAAAGGCTGTCAATCAAGTGGACAAACACAGAATAAAATCGTCTTCAAATATATTAAGGTGTAGAGGTAAAATCGCAAGAAGGCGCAAGACAATCACTCAACCAAGAACAATCAATAGGGGTAGACAACTAGGAAACTATCCTTCACTCATCATCCACACACAAAAAAGTAGGGAATTAGGATCTATAGGTCTATTAACACCAAAGTGACGACCGTTGATCTTGATCCTGGCTAACTGCTCAGGTGTGGAATGATGAACTAGGGATGGGGATGAAGTATAAGGCACTAACTCTTCACAATAAATCAAATAAAACCAATAGGACAGTCATGACATTTCGGGATCAATTGCTAAGGGATTCAAGTCTAGCAGTGAGCTTAAGGATATGGGGAAATTAAGTTCTCGATTACATAGAAATGCACCCCTATACACAAGAACTACACCCCCAAACACTGTAAAAAAAATGAAGGCATTCTAGTAAAAACTTCATGGTGGTTCAGGTGTAAAAATAAGCATGTGCTCAAGGAAAATTCTCGTTGTGTCTCAAGGCATAGCCTTATTGTCATTCAAGGGAAAAAAAACTCAGTCTTAAAAATTTTAAGGCTATCAAGCAAGTGGACAAACGCAGACTAAAATCGTCTTCAAATTTATTAAGGTGCATCATCCATATAACGGATCATATATTCAACGCGTCATACATCCAAATGCAGGTAATAATTAATGAAAATGCATTCAAACACAGGTAATAATTAAATGAAAATGCATTCAAAACACAAGCCATAATTAAATGAAAATGCATTCAAACGCAGGTAATAATTAAATGAAAATGCATTCACTATAAACTTAACCTTGCAGAGAAATTAAACAATCAGGTTGGCAAAAAGATATGAAGACACAGAGGTAAATTAGTTGCCACCTCAAGATAAAATTGCATTGAGTACTTCATAAGAAAACACATTCAGAAAGAGGGTAAAATCGCAGATCATATGTAAATCACTAACGAATTGCGGTATTGAAAACGACAAAATCACCATGTAAACAAGCAACGAATGGAAATCTTGAAAAGATCAAATTTCCATGTAAATAAAAAACAAATTGCAGTCTTAAAAATGGCCAAATCACCAAGTAAACAAGCAACAAATTGCAATCTTAAAAAAATGGCTAAATCACCAGGTAAACAAGCAACGATTTGCAGTCTTAAAAGGTGGAAAAATTGCCTTGTAAACAAGCAGTGATTTGTAGTCTTAAAATTGGCCAAATCACCAGGCAAACTAGCAAAGAAATGTCGTCTTAAAAAATGGCATAATCACCAGGTAAACAAGCAATGAATTGCAGTCTTAAAAAATGGCAAAGTTGCCAGAAAAACAAGCAATGTTTTTCAGTCCTAAAAAAGGGAAAATCCGCCAGGTAAAAAAACAACGATTGCAGTCATAAAAATGGCCAAATCTCCAGGTAAACAAGCAACGAATTGCAGTATAAAAAAATGGCAAAATTGTCAGAAAAAAAAGCAACGATTTGCAGTCTTAAAAAGTGGAAAAATCGCCAGGTAAACAAGCAACAATTTGCACTCTTAAAAATTGGAAAATCACAATGTATTCCAGTGATATCCCCTAGCCATTACAACCAAAAAAAACATGACCAATGCACATAGAAACACACCCCTATACACAATAACTACACCCCCAAACACTGTACAAAAAAATGAAGGCATTCTAGTAAAAACTTTGTGGTGGTTCAGGTGTAAAAATAAGCATGCGCTCAAGGAAAATTCTCGTTGTGTCTCAAGGCATACCCTTATTGTCATTCAAGGGAAAAAAACTCAGTCTTAAAAATGTAAAGGCTGTCAATCAAGTGGACAAACAAATAATAAAATCGTCTTCAAATATATTAAGGTGCAGAGGTAAAATTGCAAGAAGGCGCAAGACAATCACTCAACCAAGAACAATCAATAGGGGTAGACAACTAGGAAACTATCCTTCACTCATCATCCACACACAAAAAAGTAGGGAATTAGGATCTATAGGTCTATTAACACCAAAGTGATGACCGTTGATCTTGATCCTGGCTAACTTCTCAGGTGTGGAATGATGAACTAGGAATGGGGATGAAGTATAAGGCACTAACTCTTCACAATAAATCAAATAAAACCAAGAGGACAATCACGACATTTCGGGATCAATTGCTAAGGGATTCAAGTCTAGCAGTGAGCTTAAGGATATGGGGAAATTAAGTTCTCGATTACATCGCTAAGTCAAACACTTTCTTACACAATTAAAAGTACAGAAATAAAAGCACCAGATCAATATTAATTACTATGCA
>JASDQU010736510.1:101216-116604 GCA_032191745.1 Picea mariana
TTCTTAATAGCAAGATTCGTTGCTAAGTTAGTCATTATGGTTTTCTTTTTTTTCCTTATGTTTCCCTTTCTTTCTATGTTGCCCCCTTTTTCCCTTAGTTTCCTAATTCTTTTAAATTTCCCTCTTTCCCTTTCTATCTAAAACTCAAATTAGCAAGTGTAGACTTTACCCTTTTTCCCCCTTTTTCTTTTTTGTTAAAATTTTTAATTAGCACAAGTAACAACAATCAATTTTCTTTCAAAATTTTAATCCCTCGAGGTAATTTGATTTTTTAATAAATTAATTGAATTGATTACCCCCTTCTCGTCACATGTTTAAAGATGATTATTATTATTATTATTTATTTATTTTTATTTTATTCTTTTTCCACAAGTATCACTTAGACCTAGATTTTATTCTGCTAGGTTGGGTGACATTTTTATTAGGGAAATTGTTTTAATCTTTCTAGTCACACCATTCATTCTAAGGCCATATAGATTTATTCATTTATTATTTAACAATGCGACATGACCTTCAGGATGCACTAGGTTCTCCAAGGGTGCCAATCGCCTCATTTTGTTTCCCTTGCACGATTTTTCCTCTATTATGCACTACATGCTCCAAGGGTGCCACTCACTCCTTCTGTTTCCCTTGCGTGATGTGCCCTTCAGGATGCACTACGTGCTCCAAGGGTGCCACTCACCTCTTGATCGACTTGGTAGACATAAAAAACCCCTGAAGTGAATACTCTGTCAGGTGATCTTATGGGATACTAAGGGCCTCTTAAGAATACAACGCCTGCCTTATTGTTCGCCCCTTAGAATCATCGTGAGTGACTGTCGCAGTCTTCCCTCACAACATCCTGAGTCTTCTCAAACTAGGTAACTGTTAACCTACAGTTCAAGGCACAACGGGAGTGCTAGTAGGCTGTGGTAGGGATGTTGTCCACACCTCTCCCTCAACGTCTCTAGTTATCATGCGCAACCCCTATACTCCACATGTGAGTCTGGTCAGCAAGTTATCGTCATCCTACATCATCAACGAATCATATCAGAATAAAATAAATAATCATAACATCTAATCATATTCACGTATGTCATATATAGAACAATCAAACCCCAATAGTCCACTCCCTAACTCGATCTAGAGTCCAAGGGTTTCATCAATGCCTCAACATCCTCGAGGTCCAAATCCTGCACACTCAGAAGAATCGAGTCAATAGAACATGTCTAAATCAATACAACAAAATAACATATAATCACATCCATAATGCCTCATAATCATAATCAACGACCAATAGTATAATAATCCAGAATACTTGCAAGAAAGTGTCCTCAAAGAATAAGATCGCTCAGTGCGCGCAAGAGCAGGATGTTACATACACCCCCTCTTGGTCTAAAATTTATCCTGAAGTTTCACAGTATATAAGTGCCAAAATAATGTGTATCACAGTATCATAAGTCTATATATCAAACAAAAATGGAAATTGCTAGTGCATATCATATGCGTCCTCCCTGGTTGTCGAGTGTGGACTATAGTTGTCCCACTAGACCTTGACCTAATCTATTATTCAATGTCGTAGCTGTCAAATGTGATGATCTAGGATTCATATCGTCTCAGCCGTGATCACCCCCTCGTCTGATACCTTCAAGGAACTCATGTTAATAGCATGCGTAGGATCACTAATATAATTTCTCAAAAAAGATACATGAAAACAATTGTGCATACGCCTCAAAGAATTAGGAAAGGCTAGTCGATAGGCCACCGCCCCTTCCTCTCCACAATATCTAAGGGTCCCATGAACTTAGGGGAGAGTTTAGATCCCTTTCCAAACTTGATCAAAATCTTATGTGGTTTTACTCGCAAGAAGACTCAATCAACAACTTCGTAACTATGGTCGACATGGTGCGCATTGGCATAACTCTTTTGTCGATCCTATACTTATTTGATCCTTTGTCTTATTGTTTGTATTTGATATTCCATTTCTTGGATCACTTCTGGTCCCACCAGGACCCTATTCTCAAGCCTATCCCAACTCAAAGGCTTCTAACATGGTCGCCCATAAAGGAACTCGAAAGGCGCCATCTTAATGGTGCTTGGGTAACTGTTGTTATAAGTGACTTCTACTAGTGGAAAGAATTCTTCACAATGCTTTTGGTTGTCCATCACGTACATGTGCAACATGTCTTCCAAGATTTGGTTTGTTCATTCAACCTTCCCGTCAGTCTCCAAGTGATATGAAGTACTAAAGTTAAGTTGGGTTCCCAAGACTTCTTAGAAACTAGTCCAAAATCGTTCGGTAAACACCAATCCCTGATCGGGTATAATCCTCANACATGTCTTCCAAGATTTGGTTTGTTCATTCAACCTTCCCGTCAGTCTCCAAGTGATATGAAGTACTAAAGTTAAGTTGGGTTCCCAAGACTTCTTAGAAACTAGTCCAAAATCGTTCGGTAAACACCAATCCCTGATCGGGTATAATCCTCTTAGGTACGCCATGCAACCTAACAATCTCACTAATGAAAACTCTAGCTATGTCAGGTGCCTGATACGTCGTACGCATAGGAATAAAATGACCACCCTTTGTCAGAGTTTTGACTACCATGAAAATCGAGTCGTGTCTCCTTGCCATCAGTGGCAATACAATAATGAAATCCATCGAAATGACCTCCCATTTCGATTCCAGAATAGTGTGTGGCTGTAGTAATCCTGTTGGATGTCTATGTTCAGCCTTTACCTGATGACATTCTAGACATATGGCCACATAGTTAACTATGTCTACCTTCATTCCTTTCCAGAAGAATAAGGGTTTAAGGTATGCCCTCATATTTGTGAATTCTGGGTGGGCCATGTACACTTCTCTGTGAGCCTTGTTTAGGATCAAACTCCTCAACTCATCGTTTGGTGGTATGTAAATCCAAATTTTTAACTTCAATAATCCATCGTCATCAATCATAAATCCTTCAAATATTGGTACCATAATTGTGTTTTGTCTAATAAAATCCTCAACCTCTTTGTACCAGTCATTGTCATGCTACAAAGTTAGAATATTTTTATGTAGATTCGTCTGAAGATGAAACACTAAAAAAGATGCACGGTCTTCGACTCAATGCATCTTCCACTCAGTTCATTGTTCCTTTTATGTAATAAATCTCGAAATCATACTCGCTAAGCAATTTTGACCAATGTCGTTGTTGTGCATTCAGGTCGCTTTGTGTAAAGATGTGTTGTAGTCCACAGTGGTCTATTTCAGTTCAAATTTTCATCCAACAAGGTAGTGTCTCCAAACCTTCAAGGCATATACAATAGCTAACAACTTCAAATCATGCATCACGTAGTTCTCCTCATGCCTTCTCAGCTTTCTCGATATGCAAGAGATCACTCGACTGTCTTGCATCAGGACTCCGCCTAAGCCTTCCTTGGATGTGTCAGTGCATACCAAGAAGTCTGTGTCCATGTCAGGGACCTTTAGTATAGGTTTAATTGTCAACAGCTCTTTGAGCCTCTGAAATTCTTCCGTGCATTTCTTGGTCCAAACAAACTTCTTTTTCTACTTCTACAATTTCATGATCAGATTTTCTATCTTCAAAAATCCCTCGATGAACCGTCGATAGTATCATGTTAAACCCATGAAGATACACACTTCCGGGACATTCGTCGGTGCATGATATTCCATAATAGTCTCGACCTTTGTTGTATCCACGACGATACCTTCAATGGAGATGACATGCCCTAAGTAGTGAATCCTCGATTGATAAAACAAGCATTTAGACAACTTCCCAAACAATTTGTGCTCTCACAGACACTGTAGTACCAAGCACAAGTGCTAGTCATGCTCCTACGTCATCCGAGAATAAATCAAAATATTGTTAATGAATACTTGGATGAACCTATCCAATTACTCATGGAACACCCCGTTGATCAAACTCATAAATGCCACTGGGGAATTTGTCAGTCCAAACGGTAAAACAATAAACTCGTAATGTCTAAACCTCGTCTTAAAGGTGGTGTTAGGGACATCATCCTCCTTGATCCGTAATGGGTGATACCCTGATCGCAAATTGATCTTGGAAAACACCGTCGCACCCTTCACCTAATCGAATAGATCATCAATCCTTGGTAATGGATGTTGATTCTTGATAGTTTCCTTGTTCAATTGATGGTAGTCAATGCAGAGTCTCCACAACCCATCCTTCTTTCGTATGAAAATAGCAGGCACACCCCATGGTGACACAATCGGACGTATCAGTCCCAGGTCCAACAACTCCTTCAGTTTTAGTCTCAACTCCTATAACTCCAGGTTCGACAACCGATAAGGTGTTCTAGCTATCGGTTCAGTCCCCGGTTTCAGGTCTATCATAAATTCCAATTCACTCTCTGTCGACATCCCAAGTAACTCCTCCAAGAATATTTCCGCAAAATCTCTCACCACAAGAAGGTGTTCTAGACCTTCTACTACTCCCTTCTCGTTTAATGCAAGGATCACATAAAGCTTATGTCCCTTGCGCGTGCTCTTATATAACTGCAAGGAAGAGATGAACCTCAGGGAAACTCCTTGGTTATGTCCTACAATCACACATCTATGTCCCTCATCATTGACCAAGCTCAACCATTTCATCTTACATTTGAGTATCGTCTCATGCAATTCCATCCAGTCGATACTGATCACGACGTCATAAGATCCCAAGATCGTGACATATAGGTTGGCCCTGGTGACAAACTCTCCTAGGTTAAGGATACAACTTGTAACCTTTCCTCCAACTTTTTGTTTGGCTCCCGAAGTAATCTCTACAAAGATAAACTCATCCTGTTCGAATGCCTTTACCTTAATCATTTTTAGCACACACCAGAAATGAAACTCTCAATAGCACTGATATCTATCAAAATACTAAGGGTCTGGTCAGAGACGGTACTTGACATCTCGAGCACCGTTGACTAGTGCTCTACCAGGTACTTATTCACCATTGCATGAATCTAATGGGCCTTTCCCAAATCTCCCATGGTAGTGAGTCTCAATGATACATATTCTCTAGTCCTCTCCCCTACGTAGTCATGCTGGTAGTGTGGCTCCCCACATGTCCAACACTCCTTCTTCAATCCAGTACTCCTGGTACTCGAAGTAGAAGTTGACGGCCCACCAGCCTGGAATCCTGGTATGTTATACTGAACATGCCTAAACTGCTGCTACTGTGGTCGGCGCTGCTACTGATGTTGTGGTCCCCAATATGGTGTCTGCTGTTGAGGCATTAGTTTCCAAGGTGTAGTGAAAGTGGATCCTCTCTAGAAGCCACGATACCCTGGCGTATGTCTAGCTGGTGTCTGATGTTGTTGTGCACCAAATGACATTGACCCTACGGGTCTTGCAGAAGTCCTTCTCTGACCCTCGCTAATAAGCTCCTCCTCTATTATGAGGGCCTTCTAGATGACATCATGTAAGGTCCGAGGCATCAGAATCTTAATCTTTGCATGTATGTCGACTTTAAGGACAAACAAGAATCTGTTGACCTTAAGTTTCTCAGTATTAAGGTGTGGAGCATATCGAAGCAACTCTATAAAATGAGCCTTCTAATTAGGCACCTTATAGCCTCCCTGTCGCAAGGCATTGAACTCATTGAGCTGACGTTCAATGAATTCCTCTAATAGTTACCTCTCTCGGAACCATTCCTTGAACAGTTCCCATGACACATCTTCGACTGTCATGTTCAATTATGGAAGGAGCATCTTCCACCATAGAATATCACTCCCCTTCAGTTGAGAGACTACAATGTGGGCCTTCATGTTGGAGGTATAGTTGCAAAGTGAAAAGCACATCACCATATTCTCCAACCATGCCTCGGCGGTTGTGCCATCCAGGGAACCAAATAAGTTAGGAAATTTGACCTTCTCGAGTTTGCAGTGAATGCTACCAATACCAACCCAAGCACGCAGTGGACCCTCAGGGGGTGCCAGCATCCTAACCTCATCTATATCCAAATGGTTGATCAGTGCCTCATACATGAGCTAAAAGGACCTCATCATCCCAACCACGTCACCCATTGTTATCTGCTCCTACCCGACAACCATTTCGTCTCCCTGGGGAATAGCCCCCTCAGGCGCGAATGCTGCTGAAGGCATCACATCTCCTCCCCTAGCACCCTGTCATCTACCTCCATGGCACCCTTTAAACATTATTACCTTCATGAATAAAAGTTGACTTAATTAGCAACATTATAATCAAATATCATAACCATGAAATTCATAGTCATCCCAAGTCGTCGATTGAACCCTACCTCTGATATGATATGTAACGACCCCAAATCATTACGAATGTCAATGAAGCGAAAAGCGCAAATATTTTTTTTTCTTTTAGGCAAAAAAGAAAAGACGACAACAGTTGAACCACACATCCTGACGATGGACACACGCATGTCGATCAAGCAACAGATACAAATGACTCCATGCATTAGCACAACGAGCAATGTGGTGAAACATGAGTATATCAAAAATGGATACAACTACCCAGTCGACACAATGTGACAATGCCTACAAGATAAAGTTCAATATCCCCAATTCTGACACAACTCCCTTGACGACCAACATCTATAACCTTTATAGTGTGCAACCTAACACATGAATGCGTTACAACCCAACTGCCAAACAACTACCACGAACAACGCCCACAATGCATAGCACAGACCCAAACCAAGTTATCCTTCACCTATATCCCGTAGGGCACGCAATAATCCCCTCATCAAGAATCATGTCATCCCTAGGTGATAGGCACGACGATAACCATGGCACTACATAACCTATCTGGACCAAGGACTCTAGATGAAACCAACTCACTAGGAGTCGAGCTACTGACAAGAAGACTAAACCCACACCCCAAGTAACAGGTCGACAAGACGCAAGGTGACGTCAATCGAAGAAACAAAAACACAAGCGAATACCCAACTTCGCCAACAAACCAACCATTAATCAAGTCTCAAGAATAATTACAATCTAATTTAACATTAATAACAAATCGAAATTAGCAAGTCTAAATTACAAATTAGTCAATAATTTACAATCTAATTTAACATTAAATACAAATACTATTTAGCAGTTGCCAATATATAACAGTATAACAATAACAATGTGCAATTTTATAAATACAATACTATTAACAATATTAACTTCCAACATGCAGTTAAGCCTATTAAGGTATAAAAACTATCTATTAAACATTAAAGTTGTTGAGTAATAACAAATTTAACCATAAACAAAAATCGTTGTTCGTTAAAACTCCACTGCTATCTAATCAAGGCATGAATCGTTGCGCAACACACCAATACATTGTACCTACTCTCACCAATACGCCACTTACACACAATGCATACACTATACATCAACATTATTAATTTGACTACAATTTATCAGCTACCAGTGACTATACTCATTGTCTGAGAATGTTATCTTCTAGTCAAAAATAAAAAGGTTGTTGTGATTAATATAATTTCACTAGAAATTGATGTTAAAACACAGTCAGTTATAAATTCATATCAGTCATTGATATAATTTCACTGTTTGTTGATGTTAAAATGGAGGTGTAATGATAATGATTTGGGCTAGCCATCAGGGTTCAAGAAAAAATTCAGGTAAGAGTTAACTACCATTAAAACGCAAGTAATGCATCCAAGCAGTCATGCATCATACATCTAACGCATCATAGAGCCAGCACATCATACATCCAAACACAGGTAATAATTAATGAAAATGCATTCAAAGATAGGTAATAATTAAATGAAAACGCATTGAAAACATAGGTCATTCTTAAATGAAAACACATTCAAACGCATGTAATAATTAAATAAAAACGTATTCACTATAAACTTAACCTCACAGAGAAATTAAATGTTCAGGCTGGAAAAAATATATGAAGAAGCAAAGGTAAATGCGTTGCCACCTCAAGATAAAATTGCACTGAGTACTTCACACATTCATAAAGAGGGTAAAATAGCAGACCATGTGTAAATCAGTAACAAAGTGCAATCTTGAAAAGGGAAAAATCACCATGTAAACAAGAAACGAATCGAAGTATTTAAAAGAGAAAATCACCATGTAAATAAGAAACAAATTGTAGTCTTAAAAATGGCCAAATTGCCAAGTAAACAAGCAACGAATTGCAGTCTTAAAAAATGGAAAAATCACCAGGTAAACAAGCAACGATTTGCAGTCTTAAAAAGTGGCAAAATCACCAGGCAAACAAGCAACGATTTGCAGTCTTAAAAATGGCCAAATTGCCAGGTAAACAGGCAACGAATTACAATATTAAAAAATGGTAAAATCGCGAGGTAAACAAGAAACGAATTGTAGGCTTAAAAAATGGAAAAGTCACTAGGAAAAACGAGCAATGATTTGCAGTCTTAAAAATTGGCAAAATCACCAAGTAAACAATCAATGATTGTAGTCTTAAAAATGGCCAAATTTCCAAGTAAAAAAGCAACGAATTGCAGTCTAAAAAAATGGCAAAATTCCCAGGTAAACAAGCAATGATTTGTAGTCTTAAAAAGTGGAAAAATTGCCAGGTAAACAAGAAATGATTTGCAGTCTTAAAAAAGGGAAAATCGCAACGTAGTCCAGTGATATACACTAGTCATTACACCCAAAAACAACATGACCAATGCACATAGAAACACACCCCTATACACAAAAACTACACCCCCAAACAGAGTAAAACAAAACAAAGGCATTCCAGTAAACAATTCGTGGTGTTTCAAGTGTAAAAAGAAGCATGCGCTCAAGCAAAAATTTCGTTGTGTCTCAAGGAATAGCCTTACTATCATTCAAGGGAAAAAAAGTCAGTCTAAAAAATGTAAAGGATGTCAATCAAGTGGACAAACGTAGACTAAAATTGTCTTAAAACATATTAAGGTGCAGAGGTAAAATCACAACAAGGCGCAAGACAATCACTCAACCAGGAACAATCAATAGGGGTAGACAGCTAGGAAACTATCATTCACTCATCATCCATGCACAAAAAAGAAGGGCATTAGGATCTATAGGTATATTAACACCGAAGTGACGACTGTCGATCCGGCTCCTGGACGACTGATCAGGCGTGGAATGATGAACTAGGGATGAGGACGAAGTATAAGGCACTAAATATTCACAGTAAATCAAATAAAACCAATGGGACAATCACGACATTTTGGGATCGATTGTCAAGGGATTCAAGTCTAGCAGCGAGCTTAAGGCTATGGGGAAATTAAGTTGTTGATTACATCGCTAAATCAAACACTTTCTTACAAAATAAAAAGTACAAAAATGAAAGAACCAGATCAATAGTAATCTACTATGCAAAATAAAATCTTGTTTACCGTAGCCCAAGGTGACCGCTCCGAGTCGATGTCCCACATGCTCCATTTAGCTCCTTCTTGTCGACTTTTGTGACTTCACCAGTACCTCCCAGCCAATTCTAGGGGTACTCTTCTTCCCCCTTAGCCCCCCTAGCTACAAAGGGGCCATGCACACTGAACCATAGAACAACTATCTCCAAGCTCCCCTCACAAGGCCGAGCTACCACTCTTCACCAAGACGGGTATCCCAACTCCCACAATATAAGTCAGTCAATTCAAACATTCTATAGCATAACATTATGCATAAAAAAAGAGATCCATCCTCCTCCTCCTCCCTCCTTTATATAGAGTTTCTCTGTCATTTTCTTTCCCCATTTCCCATTTAATTTATTGTTCAAAAATTTAATTCAAAAAAATTCTTCGCATACATGAGTCACCCAACCCCTTCGTTGCACCAAAAATTAATTTCATTAATTATTTAATTACTCCTATTTCTCTCACCCACCTAAAATCATTCATAGAATCGCTCCTAGGTGTCCTCATATTCCCTTACACATTTTAATGACTTACCCCCTTACAAATTTACTAGTTCACTTCAATTTAGAAAGTCCTTAATGGCAAGATTCCTTGCTAATATAGGCATTCTGCTTTTTTTTTCCTTATGTTTCTCTTTCTATTTATGTTTCCCCCTTTTTCCCTTAGTTTCCTAATTCTTTTAAATTTGTCTCTTTCCCTTTTTATCTAAAACTCAAATTAGCAAGTGTAGACTTTACCCTTTTTCCCCCTTTTTTCTTTTTAGTTAAATTTTTTAATTAGCACAAGTAACAAACAATAAGTTTTCTTTTAAAATTTTAATCCTTCAAGGTAATTTGATTTTTTATAAATTAATTGAATTGCTTACCCCCTTCTCATCACATGTTTAAATATGATTATTATTATTATTATTATTATTATTTTGCCACAAGTATCACTTAGAGCTAGATTTTATTTTCCTAGGCTCGACTACATTTATTAGGGAAATTGTTTTAATCTTTCTATTCACATCATTCATTCTAAGACTATCTAGATTTATTCATTTATTATTTAACAATGCGATGTGCCCTTCAAGACGCACTAGGTGCTCGAAGGGTGCCACTCGCCTCATTTTGTTTTCCTTGCATGACGTGCCCTTCAGGACACACTATGTGCTCCATGGTTTCCACTCGCCTCCTTTTGTTTCCCTTGTGCGGCGTTCCTTTCAGGATGCACTACGTGCTCCAAGGGTGCCACTCACCTCTTGACTGACTTGGTAGACATCAAAAACCCTTGGAGTCAATACTCCATCAGGTGATCTTGTGGGAGACTAAGGGCCTCTAAGGAATAAGGCCCTTACTTATTGCATGCACCTTAGAATCATCATGAGTTACTATCGAAGTATTCCCTCATGACAACATGGGTCTTCTTGAACTAGGTAATCATTAACCTAGTAGGTTGTGGCATGACTATTGTCCAAACCTCTCCCTCAACATCTTTGGTTATCATGCGTGACCCCTCTACTCCACATGTGATTCCGGTCATCAAGTTAGCGTCAACCTGCATCATCAACGAATCATTACAAAATAAAATCCATAATCATAACATCTAATGAGATGCACATATGTCATATATAGAGCAATCAAACCCCAATAGTCCATTCCCTGACTCGATCCAGAGTCCAAGGTTTGCATCGATGCCTCAACATCCTCAAGGTCCAAATCCTTCACACTCAGGAGAATCGAGTCAATAGAACCTATCTAAATCAATACATCAAAATAGCATATAGTCACATCCATAATGCCTCATAATCATAATCAACAACCAATAGTATAATAATCGAGATCACTTGCAAGCAAGTGTCCTCAAAGAATAAGTTCGCTCAATGCGTGCAAGAGAGGGATGTTACAACTTGTCAGTGCTTCCAATAGTATAATTATACATTTTCTTGGGAGTGATTATTAAACCCCTAAAGTGCTATCTCTCTAGTAATCTCATTCTAATCATCAATTAAATTGTCTTTCAAAAAAGATAAGTAAGGAAGGTATGATAGGGCCTAGAAGTGCCTACTCTCTAGCAAAACCTCCCTTAAAAGGGAAAATGCTTGAGGACTTGAAGTGACAACACCTCTTGCATTTACTTCTTCCCTTATCTAAACATTATCATTATTTTATTTCCCAAGTGATATTGTTAGTATTATTGTCTCCATAATCCCATAAAAGGCATTGATTTCTACACTCTTGTGGATGAATGAGACCAAACAAAGTTTCAAACCATTTTCTTGAAACTGTCGCTAAAACTAACATCCATATTGTTGTTTCTATAATTTTTGTTACAACCCTTCATGGATGATTTTAGGGGCTAAATTTCGCTCATGGGCTAATTTTCCATGTTTTTTCCAAAAACGAGATTCGCTATTTTAAAAATGATTCGCCCAAATTCTATAGGATAAAATTATTTTACCTTAAAAATCGCCAAAATTTTATAAAAACTATATAAAATCCTTAGAAATTTGAATATTTTTACAAAAATATCGCCAAACATTTATAGTTGGCATATGAAGGATTAGTAAGATTCGCCAAGGTTTCTACATTTTAAAATAATTTTCCATCCTTAAAATCATCCTTGCAACCCTTATTTATCAGCCTCAATCATCATACTAACCTCTAAAACTAACCCAGAAATTTGCATTTGCGTGGGTGTTATTATCCCAAGGCTCTAGTCTTCCTTTTGCTATTGTTCTAGGTGAAAATTTATGAATTTGTGTAAGGTTGTTGTAACTATTATTACATCCATCATTGTAACCCTTTAAAAGGCCTCAAACTTTCTATAAAACCACCCAACACTTGTACTACAAAAACCACTATCATTACATGCTAAAGTGTTTGTTAAATTGCCTAATTTAAGTACTTTTTGAAGTGGTTTTGTTGTTTTCATAATTATTATTTTACTGTTGCTGCAAGTGTTTTGAAATCCTATTGAATTCACTTATTGACTAGTTTTAAACCTTGAAATTGTGAGTGACAAAGTATTATCAAAATTTACAAAGTCTTTATATCATTTTTGGCAGATTCATAGCTTGCAATTTCTAGATATATTGTTGTTGCTATACATTTTATCTTTTAAGTGTTTTAGTAGCATATTTTAATATTGAAGTCACTAATTTGAAACATCCATATCGTTGATTGCTTCTAAAGTTTCTAGTTTCATTGTTGAAGGGAAGGTACCATTCATTTACTTTTCCTTTTCCCCCCCTTAAGACTTTACCAAGTGATTTCTTTCCTCGAGTGACCAAGAGAGAGGGGTGGGTTTTACCTGGTCTTTTTACCCTTCATCAACCAACTAGATCTTGGGACATCTCCCTTGGAGTGAGTTTATTCTCCTCCTAAATAGAAAGAGGTATCCTATTAGGGTGACAGTGATAGAACTACCTCTGTGTTATGTCAATCTAGGACTACATTCCTTTAGTCTTTGAGAAATTATATATTGTGTGATAACATGCACATTCTCCTAGCATATAACTCTAATTTATACCTTGATAAGGTACTTAAGTTAAATAGGGATTGAGATAAGGGCTATGCAATGTATAAAAATAAATATCTCTACTCATAAGTGCACATTTTGCGTGTTTATTATTTTTTGATGCCATTTTTAGGATCTCATTGGTTTCATGAAGGATAATTGTGAGTAGCATGTGAACAACATTGAGAAAATTCATTTTCATCAATGTCAAAAATATATAAAATAATTCTAAGGATGATGGAATAATCATGAATGCATAGCCAAGAAAATATCATTAGTCAAGGGTGATCAAATGGGGTTGTAAAAACTCTTAATAATTGAATTGATAGAAATAATCAATTAATCATTAATTAAACAATAAAAATATATAATTCGTATGAAATACATGAAAACAATAAAAGTACCATTGAAAACAATGATTCAAATAGTAAAAACTATCACAACAAATAGTAAGACAAATGACACCACAAAATGATTTATATCATACCATATGTGACAAATGACACAATCAAAATTTTAATGATGTAAATTATGGTGTACACCCTTGTATCCACATTTTGTGTTGTAATGGGTGATACAAATGAGAATTCAAAGATGTACGGATGACATAAAGGGTATTGTACAATGCAAAATGCAACACCAAAGAGATTAAATGTCTAGAACACATTGATATTTGTGATGAAAATTGCAATGCACCACACTTCAAAAATAACATAAATGGAAATTCCCCTTAATGCATCACAATTTGCATCAAGAAATCCAAAAAATAATAAATAAAACATGCACTATGAGGTGATTCTAGTTACAACACTATGGGGAATTTTATTGTAGTAGTGGTTTCCTAGAACTAAATATAGCTCAAACATCTCCAACCTATTATCAACATTTGTGTAAGAATATATATCTAATGATACAAAAACTAGGCTTTCCAGCCTTCTTTTTTTCTTTTCAGAGTGTCAGTGGACACCACTAATAAGTGCATTAAGAAGAGTGAAATATAGTAGCTAGATAGGCACTAAAAAAAAATGATGTGGAGAAATATAAGGATGATGTTTTTATTATGAATGATCAAATAAATTGCATGCACTACTACAATGTTATAATTAATGCTCTGTTCCATCTAGTTTACTATGACTACCAATACTTTGGTGAATTAGAAGATCATTTCTTTCTTACCAATTTTCATAATAGAGGAAGCCAACATGACCATCGATTGCTATGGTGAAAGAATACAAAAATCTATAGAAAGTATATAAACACTCAAATATAGGAATTTATGGATAGATTGATGTCATATAAGTCACAAACACTTGCAAATGGGTTATATGTGGTGCAATGAAATCATTGCATGAAAAGTTTCTAGAGAAAATAAAATGTATAGTATGAGCTTAGTTTATCTACTTAAGAAATAAAACAACAAAGAATATTTGAACCCATGGAACTCGATAATAAAGTAATATTAGAAAATGAGAAGAAGATATGTGAATCTCTAAAAAAAATGCAATGTACAATGAGGTATTTACATTTGATAGCTTCATGGATAGTCTAGGTTTAATAAAATTTGAGAATATTCATGTGCTCCAATATAGTTTAATCAATCAACAATCATACCAAAAAGGAAGCCATGTAACGCATGGACTAATAGTTTCACTCAACTTATTCTAACAACTTGAAATGAAAGCATAGATGTCTAATTTGTTCTTGACCTATAGGATCCATCAACACATTTGATCCCTTGAATGCCAAAACATAATAGGACATTGGAATTTGCATTAAATTGCATATGATACGAACATTAAAAATCAAAAGCTAATATTGCTACAACAATCAATAGACTTGGGAAGTTTTTGTTGAATTCACAATATATGTTTTCACAACAAACAATGTACCTTGTGTTGTCCATGCAATTGAATAAGTTAACTCGAGTAAATTTATTTTCATTAACTCTTATCCTAAATACCAAAGAGAAACGCTACCAAAGAAGTCCACAAAACTAAAACATGATTGCAATGATCAAGAATATTTAACCCAACCATCAATCATTGACCACTATGTGTGCGAAGATAGAGCTATTGATAACTTATGTTGGGTAGAATTTGCAACATGATACACAAAAAAGAGAAATACAAATAAAAAAGATGACAAAAAATATGTCATTCAATACATAACATACAATTAAAATAAACACCCTAAACTTTTTATAAAAACCCCAAACTTTTTTATTGGGAGCGCTTGGTGTTGGATGTTCCCTATTTTATTAATGAACACTGTATGCACAATCACTCTAGATGGCAAGATGCCTACAAAACATTCCAAGCCACAATACATCTCAAAAATAGTAATTTTTTTAACAACTCAAACATGGGGTGATCTTAACAATGCAACATTTGTTGTTTAACCAAAAAATTCAAATTTGTTTGACATACATAAAATTAAAAAGAGATAAATATTTTCTCGCAATGGAACCTTAATTACGAACAAGCATTACAAATAGTATTATATTGATTTAGAAATTTTTTATTTCTAAAAAATGACATAAATTTGACATAAATTTATAT
>JASDQU010736510.1:123782-134549 GCA_032191745.1 Picea mariana
ACCACACCCATTGCCACCCATCAGGAGTATAAGCCATCATATTGGCCTTATTCCTGGAGTAAATTTACTAAACAAAGCAACTTATAGGTTGACACCTAGAGAGAATGAGGAGGTCAAAAATCAAGTCCAGGAGTTGTTGGATAAAGGGTTAGTCAGGGAAAGCCTAAGACCATGTGCAGTACCCATTGTATTAAGCCCAAAGAAAGATAGAGGATGGAGGATGTGTACGGATTCCCAAGCCATCAACAAGATAACCATTAGATACATATTTCCTTTATTGAGGATGGATGATTTGATGGATTTTTTGAGTGGAGCAAGCTATTTTACCATGATAGACTTGAAGAGACGATATCATCAAATACGGATGGGAGAGGGAGATGAATGGAAAACAACATTCAAGACAAATAAAGGATTGTTTGAATGGTTGGTCATGCCGTTTGGGTTGACAAATGCACCAAGCACATTTATGAGGTTAATCAATGAAGTGTTGAAAGACTTCATAGAAAATTTTTCCATAGTATATCTAGATGACATACTAATCTTCAGCAAGACAAAGGAAGAACACTTAAGACATTTGAGATCAGTGATCGAAAGGTTGCAGCAAGAGAAATTGTTGATAAATCTAAAGAAGAATTATTTTATGAAGAAGGAGCTTATATATTTGGTTTTCGTAATCTCTTCAAATGAATTGAAGATGGACCCAAAAAACGTGAGAGCGATCAGAGAATGGTCATCACCGAGCAGTATATTTGAGGTAAGAATTTTTCATGGGTTAGCGATATTTTATAGAAAATTCATCAGAAATTTCAATGGCATATGTGCACCCATGTTGGACACTCTAAAGAAGAAACACAAGTCCCTCAGTTGGTTAAAGGAAGCTAAAAAAAGTTTCAAAGTTTTGAAAGAGAAGATGACAGAGCATCTAATTCTGGTCTTACTAGATTTTGGAAAAACATTTAAGGTGAGAGGTGACACAAGTGGATTAGCTATTGGAGTAGTCTTGAGTCAGGACAATAGGCCAATTGCTTATTTCAATGAGAAACTGAATGATGCCAAGCAAAAGTATTCCACATATGACAAGGAATTTTATGAGGTGATTCAAGCTTTGAAAAAATGGAGACACTATTTAATTCCTAAAGAATTTGTCTTGTACAGTGATAATCATCCTTTGCAGTTTATTACTAGGCAAGAAAAGTTGAATCAGAAACATGCAAATGGGTAGAATTTATGCAAAATTTTATTTTATTTATTAAACACATTGTTGGAACTTATAACAAATTCCCAGATGCTTTAAGCAGAAGGAGTTTGATTGTACAAGAATTCCAAGTGGAGACTTTGCAGTTCGAACACCTCAAGGAGATGTATAAAGAAGATGTAGATTTTAAAGAAGCTTATGCGACATGCAACAATCATTTGTTGGGAGACAAAATCCCATGGACTGAATATTTTATCCGGGATGGATTATTGTTCAAAGGGACCCAATTATGCATTCTAAAGTTCTCAATGAGAGACAACCTGCTGAAAGAAAAACATAGTGGAGGTTTAGCTGCACACTTTGGTCACAATAAGACATTTGCACAATTGACAATTCGTACTATTGGCCGAGCATGCGAGCAGAAGTAAAACAGTTTGTGAACAATTGTAGAATTTGTCAATATGAAAAAGCAAGACAATAGAACACAAGTTTGTATCAGCCATTACCAATTCCAGAAAGGTCGTGGGATGCAATCAATATGGATTTTGTTTTGGGATTGAATAGAACTAAAAAAGGGAGCGATTCCATATTTGTTGTGGTAGACAGATTCAAAAAAATGGCACATTTCATACCATGCAAGAAGACAAGTGATGCCACACACATCACCAATTTATTTTTTAGAGAAGTAGTAAGACTACATGGATTCTCGAGGAGCATAGTTTCAGACAGGGACACCAAATTTGTAGGACACTTTTGGAGGTCTCTATGGAAGAGGCTAGGGATGAACTTATACTTTAGTTCAACATATCACCCTCGGACAGATGGACAGACTCAAGTAGTAAACAAAATTCTTAGAAACTTATTAAGAAGTTTAGTCACTAAGAAAGGTCAACAATGGGATCAGATTCTGGCACAAGCATAATTTGTGTTCAACAATTCAGTGAAAAGGAGCACAGAAAAAAGTCCATTTGAAATTGTGTATGGTATACAACCAAGAGGGATTACAGAGTTGAGAGATTTGAATCAAGAATATTCAAGATGAGTTCAAAAGTGCTGGAGTAGAGGATTTTGCAACAAAAATGCAGAAACTCCATGACAAAGTCAGAGAGCAGCTACAGGACAGCAGTCAGAAATACAATAGTAGAGTTGATCAAAAGAGAAGAGAAGTTCAATTCACAGTTGGAGATGAAGTTTTATCTCATTTGAGAAAAGAGAGGTTTCCAAGGGGAATGTACAACAAGTTAAAGATGAAGAAGATAGGACCATGCATGATTCTCAGAAAATTCGTAGCCAATGCTTATGAGATTGAGTTGCCAGACAATGTTGGGATATCACTGATATTCAATGTTACAGATCTGTATCCTTACAGGAGAGATGAAGCGAGAGAATCGGATGATCAGAAATAAATTCAGTGGGAAGGGAAATTGCCCACAGCAGAAAAACCTCATATGGAGAAAATTATTGAACAAAGGGATGGAAAGAAAACCAGGAGGAAGACATATCTTGAGTACTTAGTGAAGTGGAAAGATCATCCAATGGAATATGCAAGTTGGGTCACAGAACCTGATATTTTGAAGCATGGAAAAATAGTGCAGGAGCTCATGAACAGGATTCCATGAAATTTTTTAACTAGAGGAATATGATGCAAGAGCATCGCCTTCAAAGTCAACAACACATGCGTGGAGGAATACGAATGACATATCAGCAATGACAGAGTTTCAAATCAAGCATTTAACTCATAATTTAATCTGTTGTAGAGATAGTTTTGTAAACAACATTTTAAAATGTAACTTGTTTATAAAGTCTTGAAGGACTATAAGAAATTGGAGATATGGAGTGTCGACCTTATCTGGAAATAACTAGTAGTTATTGTAATAGGAAAGAGTAGGTAATAGCTTTGAATTTCAAAATGATAGATTTCAAAACATGACGAGAGAGTTCATGGAGCGGTCCTTAGATAGTTCATTGTTGCATGGTAATAGAAAGAGGGTGTATGAGGCAAAATAGAAAGATCAGTAGAGCAGAGTAGAGTAGCAAAAACACTATGTATTTTTTTTTTCATGAATGAATATAACAAACAGAGATAGTCCCAAATCTTTGGACTGTGTTCATTTCATGTGTGATTGAATGAATGTTATTCTGTGTATGATTTATTTTAGTTTGTTCATGTATGAGTGTTTGAGAGATTAACTGTATGAGTTTGTGACAAAGCTGGTTGAGTTTCAATCGTTTCTCTTATGATACTTGTATGCAAAGTGTGCATCTCAAACACAAGGAGTGCATCAACTGAGTCTTAGATTGACTCAGAGAAGTCCAGAGAGAATAAAAGAAACTCATACCAGGTTCAAGGTGTGCACAGTGTCAAGAAGTTAATAATCTTCGAAGAACCAACACAGAAGAAAACCAAATGGGTGATAAGCATTTTCTTTTCAAGAAAATCTTTCAAACTGAGTTATTCAAAATCTCAAGAATGCAAAGTGTGTGTGGGAGATCGAAATACTTTCAAGGACAGAAGCTTTAGAAGAGATAACAATTTTCACGAGTGTTGACGAGATCCCAGAGACAAATTCATCGGGAGAACAATGGTTTGGAACCTTTGAAAGAAAATAAATCTTCCAAGGCGAAGAGATATCATAAGCTTGGGAGGAAGAATGACCATGATCGTTGGATCATAGGGAAGAAGATCGGCATCTTTCAGATCATAAGGAAGTGCTTGAGCCTTAGTACTTCGTGTACCGAGGAGAGAAGTTATTGTGGTTGAAACTTGAGATTTACAGAGTCTGGAGACCCGAAATAGAATCTTGACCATCTGATCAGTGAGATAGATCTGAGCTGTCAGATCACTGGAGGCGAAGACTAAGCATTGGATCTCCAGGACGAATCAAATTCATTGGTTGCTGTAATCTCAGGAGGGAGAGCGGCTTGAAGCTTGATATTCCTGAAGTCCAGAGTGCTGGAACGCCAAAGTGAAATCTCAGTCGTCTGATTGATCAAGCGTGAGCTGTCAGATATCATGGGCACATAAGAAGTCAAGTTTGAGACTTGAAACTCACGAAACACGGAGAGCCGAAGAGTCGAAGAATATCAGGACTGCTGAATCTAGGAGGGTATGTGTCAGCAACTCGAAAGATCTGGAGGAAGGTGGAAGTTGCGACTTGAAACATGCAGAGTGCGAACACTTGAAGAGCCATCAGTCATTGATCTAGGTGGAGACACTTGTTAGTAGGTCTCGTACTCTAGAGAAAAGTTGAAGTGAGGTTTCAGTTTGAGAATTGAAATCGCCAGAGCACGAAGATCCGAAGTTCCGAGGCAAGATCTGGACCATGAGATCTAAGGGAGACATGGCGTGAATCTGTGAACTCTGGGCAAATTTCCAAAGAGATTCAAATCCATTTTTATTCAGGAGGACACACTTTAAGAGATCTTAGAATCCGGGTAAAATAAATCAAAAGAAAGGGGTTTGAGATTTGAAATCTAAGAACTCCCGAGGCCCGAAGGAAATCTCGATCGTCGATCGAGAAGGGGCCATTGGACTGTTGATCTAGTTTGAAAGGTCAAATACCCAGGTGAATGAAAGGTCATTGATATACGAGACAGGTGTCCATAGACTGCTAATTTTAGAAGGTTGTAGTACAGAAGAGATCTTCGTTTGAGATATCAAACTCCCGGAGTCTGAAATTACAAAGAGAGCCTTGATCGTTGATTCAAGAAGAGTTGATCTGATTGGTAGATAAGGATAGTGCAGATTTGAAGCGTCTATTGGACGCTATCGTCAAGATCGTTAGATCAATGATCTCGTTTCATTGTTGGAACAAAATTTCCAAGGAGGTTAAGAGATCGAAGGCGGGTCATAATTTGAACTGTGGTTTCATGTGGAGGACACATGTAAGCTGGAGGAGCATTGCTGGTCCAAAAGCAGTTTGACTCCAAACTAATTGTGACCGTGCCCACAATCACATGGTCATAACTCTAGGTCACACCAAAAGTGGGCTTATCCGAAAGGGAGCTAACTTCGACACATTGAGTTTTCACAATAGAGCGAGAGGGAAGGTTGCGGGTAGTTTTCAAACCTATAACAGGAAGATGAGGGGGCCTGTGTTTAGATATAGAGGGGGAACTTTAAGTTTCCAGAGAGTCTTTCAACTCGAGAATCAGAGGATCCAAGACCGACAGGTTGTGCAGTCCTACGAGGAAGTAGGGGGGCTGCATCACTTTGGTTGCATCGCATACACACATGTTCTAGATGAGTTAAGAAGGAATCTAGACAACAATGGACAAAAATGTATATTTGTTTGGTATTCTGAAGAAACAAAAGGCTACAAATTGTATGACCTTGTCACAATAAAATTCATAATTAGTCCCTATGTTCAGTTCATGGAGAATGATGCATGGGATGGAAGCATAGCAAACACAATAAAAATTATTGATGCAATGGTGCATGATGACACAGAATATGAAGTGGTTAAAACACCATGTATAATTCAATGCGCAGTTCCTACTACACCTAGCACTGGAATGTAAATCATAGCACAAAGTATTACAGTCAGAACAACAGGTGCGCAGCCTAGGCCTAGAGTGCAGAAAACACCAATAATCATTTCGAGTAATTCTACATCTCTAGATCAAACATTAGCAAGTATGTTACCAAGAAAGACAAGAAGTATATGCGACATCTATAATGAAGACACAACAAATTCATTTTCATTTTTTATTTTTTTTTTCACAAATAGATGATCATTTAACTTTTGAAGAAGTTGCCAAAGATGATGTATGGGCACAAGGCATGGATGAAGAAATCAAATGCATAGAGGAAAATCAGACATGGAAGTTGGTTGATGTACCTGAAGACAAAGACGTGATCAGTGTCAGATGGATTTATAAAACCAAGCAAGATGCTGAAGGAAAAGTGTAGCACAAGGAAAGACTAGTTGCAAGAGGTTTTACACAACAACCTCCAATTGATTTCAATGAAAAATTTTCACTAGTTGCACGCATGGACATAGTCAGAACTGTGTTATCCATTGGCATGCAGTACAGGTGGCTAGTTTATCAAATGGATGTAAAGTCAACATTTCTAAATGGACACTTAGAAGAAGAGGTACATGTGGAACAAACACATGGTTATGTTCCAGGACAAGAAGACAAGGTGTACAAATTGAAGAAAACATTGTATGGATTAAAACAAGCACCCGAAGCTTGGTGTAGTCACATAGATTCATATCTCACACAAAATGGATTTCAAAGAAGTGAAAGTGAGCCAACACTATACATCAAAGCAAATCATCAAGGTAATATGCTAATTGTTTGTTTGCATGTGGATGATTTGATATTTATAAGTGACTTTGGCAAATAAGAATTTAAGTAAGTCATGAAGGATGAATTTGAAATGACTGAATTAGGGCTAATGAGATATCTTTTGGGAATAGAAGTTCACAAGTCCAAAGCTGAGATATTTATCTCACAATCTACGTATGCGCATGAAATTCTGAAAAGATTCAATATGATAAATTCAAAAGCATCATAACAAGATTGAAGTTAAGAAAGGAAGATAAAGGGTCCAAGGTGGATGCCACACTATTTAAAAGACTGGTAAGCAATCTTATGTATCTCACAGTGACAAGACGTGATATCATGTATAGAATGAGCATAATCTTAAGGTTCATGGAAACTCCAAAAGAATCACATTGGAAGGAATGAAAGAGAATCTTGAGATATGTGAATGGAACAAAATATTTTGGCATAAAGTACTCCACTTCATAAGATTTCAGACTCGTTGGTTACACTGACAGTGATTGTGGAGGCAACATAGATGACAGGAAAGGTACTTGTGGGTACAGATTTCATTTTAGAATAGGTATGATATCATGGGCATCAAGGAAGTAACCCATAGTGACTCTTTCTTCAACAGAAGAAGAGTACATCGCAACTACAAGTGCGGCTTGTCAAGCAGTTTAGATGAGAAGAATGTTAAAAGATTTGCTGCAGGAACAAACAACAGTGTTCTGTGACATTAATTCAACCATCATGTTATCAAAGAATCATGTGTTTCACAAGAAAACTAAACATATTGATACAAGGTATCACTTTATTAGAGAATTGGTGAATATGTTTAGTATTCTGCAGGTCAAAAGAACAAGTTGCACACATTTTCACAAAGGCTTTAGCAAGAAATGCATTTAAGCATCTACCCAGTAAAATGAAAAATTCAAATTTTTGATGAGATTTTCTTTTGTAATCCTATCTACTTATAATTAAGGGGGAGTGTTGGAAATTGTAATTACAAGTCGATGAGATCTTTATTTCTCAGCCGATTTGTCTATTAGTCAATATGTCAGTAGTCGAATTGTCAATCCAGTTTGTAGGTGCAAAGTCACACGTTTACTCAAAGTCATTCGGCAAGCAGAGAAGCTATAAATATAGTCGATTTTTATCTTCTTGAGTTCAGTTAAGTGGTTGAAGAGTGAGTCGTATTAATGATAGTGTTTAATGGTAAGTCAGTCATAGCTTCGGTAAGGAGTCTCAGTCGGAGTCCATATAAATATGAGTCGTTTAATTAGTCGATGATACAGAATGCACAGACTAGAAACAACATCAGCTGAGGAGTTGAAGAAGTCTAAGCACAAACTATGTGTCTCTAAAATCAGTAGAAAAAAGTGATTAGAGTCGAAGCTCATCTTGTTATTGTATTTTGTAACCACCAGCAATGAGCCAAAGTTTATTAACATCAAAGTAATTTGTATTTTGAATTTATGTACTAAGCATTGCAGTTTGTTATTCCGCAATTATAAATTATTCTTTCAAGCATTTTATATTACAGCGTGCATCATTTTGTGTAGTCTCTGAATTGCGTACTGAGAGTTCAATGACGAAGCTTGTGGCGTGCAGTATTTTGTTACTGCGCTGCGCACAGTTTCCTTGTACAGTGAGGATCCAAGTTTTTACCGAACGAAATTGGCATCCTCATATTGGGCGGATATATTGATTTATGAATCGTGGAAAACTTATTGCAGCAGGGCCTTTAATTCTCTTCCGAACGTTCAGACGCCTCGTATTCCCTGGGGATCACGGAACTTTATCGTGCCAGAATCCATTATAGCGATCGCTGTTATTGGATTCCTATGAAACGATGGAAAGAATATTGGTGATTGGCGGTCGAAGAAACCAAGCCGGATGGAGAAATAGCTTCCCCATCTGCCACAGAAAGAAACATGCAATTGAATTTTCAGCCAGAACAACCAATCTAGGCCAACAAACAAGTCAGAGCTAACACGTCAACACGACCCACTGGATACGTTGTTTGGATACCAAAGGACACGTCAAATTGCCTTAAAATGCGGTTATGGTCAAATTTTGTAAATGATTAAAAGCAAGATTAAAATGCCGTTAGGATCAAATTTTGTAATTGATTTCTTTTCTGGTATTTAAGGTGAAGTTTTCAGAGTAAACAGCAGATGCGATGCGTGCGCTACGCGTCAATGTTTTTAGGCGAAATTAAAATACTCCACCCAAACGATTTTCATGTTGGCAAATTACCTTTTCTTTTAAACGAGGTAACGTATTGCAAACCTTTCTTTCTAATACTTTTTGGCAGCAATGTTTACATAATATAAATATAAATTTATTTTCCAACAAAAGAACCTAACCTAATCCTATTGTATATTATTACAGCTCAAATTTTATCCTATAGTTTTAGATTGTTAGTTAGAGATGTTAGATTGGACAAGTAATATAATATTTACATCTATAGTTCCACATTTATGTGAAATGACTAGTCTAAATGGGCTTTTAGACATATATGGTTTTTGGGTTTTGAAAGACACTATTTCATATACTTCCCATATTTTTCGTACTCCCAATAAATGAAAAATGCACTGTAATTTCAAATATTAACTTCCTTTTATCACTGTTAATCAAATATTAACTTCCTTGTAATACTTTTAATCATAACATATTAATGACCAATCAGATTATTAATACTCACTTTAATAACTAATTTTCATATTTTTACTAAGTTTTTTCACCATGTGTTCATCCCCAAACATCCCTCTATGCACTAGCTATTAACCTTCATGAGCCACAGGTTAGGTTAGTGTTTTTTGTTTTTTTTTTTAATTTTTAAAATAATAAAATTCTATAAATATATTTATAATGCAAAATTACATTATCAATAAAAAATGGTTTATTTTATTTAAAATTGATAAATATTTTAAAATACAGTGTGAGTGGGCCTAATGGTTAAGAACATGTGGGGTACCAGTCAAATCGTTGGGCAGGATCACTTATCCCACAAACAAAGAGGTTTCATACACCAATTTAGTGTACTGGCTTGACCATAACCTTAAAAATAGGTTATTATTATTATTATATAGACTTACACCAATTAAAAAAGGCCAGAATTAATAACCTTTTAATTACAAACATGAGTTTTTAATGTACAAAATTTCATATGCTTAAAATATTAATTATCACAATAAAGAAAAGAGTTTTTAATGTACAAAATTTGATATGCTCAAAATATTAATTATCACAATAAAGAAAAGGCTAGGCTATGATTTCATGCATTAACATCATCATGACAAAACATATCAGTTAGTCATTAAAATGGGTAACTAAGGTGATTACTTTATATTTAGATATTTTACTGGTTTTACGTTTTTTTAATGTACTTTGTTTTTTAGATTTTTGACTGTGATTTGGCTTTTTACTGTTTATCAAGTTTTTGATTTAGATTTTTTTTTAGTGATGTGCAGTCGGGCTTACCTTACCAAATGTCCCTTAGTGAGTGAGGGAGCCAGCTGTTGATCAATGACTGAGAAGGCGTGGGTTATTAGGTCATCTTCCATTTTTATATTTTACATAATCCTTTTAGATTTATGTTTTCTAATCCATCAAATGAACAATTGTTTTTACATTTAAGTTTTTAATTGATGTTAATGAATCGTTTTTACATTTGCTTTTTAACTTTGGTTGCTGTAAATGAATATCATTTACATCAAGTAAATAATAAATTTTAAGTTCTAACATTTTTAAAGGAATCGTCTACATCAAATGAATTGTGGGTTTTTGTTTGATTCTTTTACATCAAGTGAATAATGCAGACTCTTATCAGTTGTAGTTGAGTTGTCTTAATTATGTATTTATATTTTCCAGTAAACCATCGAAAACCATGTTGAATAATATCACTAAGAATTAGATCAACCACCTTGATAATGTAGTTGTGCTAATAATAAACCACAGCGAGCGACCAGTACAATACGTAAACAATATAAATCAAAGTCAATCTCCACTTTTAATTAAGACGAGATGAGGACGTTTGTCGAAGATGATGTAATAATTATCTGTTTCCGGTGCCATCCATGGAAGCCACGCATCGTGTCAAAGTGGCAAAAGGGTTTGGGTTGACGAAGAGATCCATAACCCTAGAAAACCTGAAAAGCATGAGATCCATCAAATATTTTGCCGTGAGACTGACCAGTAAAGAAGCGTTTTCCATAAAGCGCCACATTTAGCATAAAGCGCCACATGTATTTGAGATTGGCGAGAAAATTGCTTTTTGCATCAAATTTGATTGC
>JASDQU010736510.1:139070-154540 GCA_032191745.1 Picea mariana
ATCCTCCAGGTCAAAAACCCTGCACACTCAATAAAACTGAGTCAATAGCCCCTGTTTATATTAAAGAAGTAAAGCATCATGTCATCTATCATGACGCATCATCATCAAGGATAAATGGTTTATCATCTTAAAAATCCAGATCACTTGCGAGCAAGTGTCCTCAAAGAATAAGTTTTGTAAGTGCGCCAGAGCGGGATGTTACAAAAATAGTTATTCAAATTTAGATGAACAAAATAGTTAATTGGATATAATCAAAACAAAAACACAGTTTCGGATGGAGCTTTTTTGGCTAGAGCTGGAGCAGTCTTTTAAATAATAGTGGTCTGTGTGCTGCAGCTTAGGAAAGACTTCTTTCAAAGAATGCAGTCTTGCCTTCATCGAGTGGACATACATAAAGAAATTATTAAGTCAAGACAAACATTATTATTGATTATATTTGGAAAACTATACTTATTAAATGGACAACTATACTTATTAAACATTGTTATATGCACTTGTCCTGGACCATGATGCAAGCATTGTCTCATTGTATTTCACATGAATTGTACATAAAAATATATAAATTTGTATCATCCCTGGGGAAATTTTGAGAATAACTAGCATTTGTTGGGGTATCAAACCAGGACGCACCCTTGACTTTCACATGTGCCCATTCATTCTTGGATGAATATGATAGTTAGGATTCTCCCTTGGCTACAACTTTCTCTATTAAAAAAAAATTATTTTTCGAAAGAAAACAAACAGAGAAAAAGAGGAAAAACTAGGGGAAATACAAGTTCCAACAAAACTAGGGAAAATACAAGATCTAACAAAAAAAAATAGGGAGAATAATTTGCTTATTATTTCAACACAAGTTACATGAAGGTAAAAATCTTTTATCCCTTAAACCACTCAATCTCATATTGGTTCTTATTATTTCCCATCTTTCTCTTTTGTTCCTATAAATAATTTTTTTACTCGTTTATAATTTGCCATATTTCCATTAAGGCTAGCATTCTCATCTCATTGTGGATATCGAAGGACCATGTACTAATGCCAATACATTGCAACCTATAGAAGGGAAAACTATGAAATAATAATAATTATTATAGTATTATGTAGCATTTTTTGTATCATTGACTTTATCTATTTTAGACTTTCCCTTTATGCCATGTGTTACTCTTGTTGATCACCACAATTATAGACAAAGCATATTCCCAACAAGTACCATAATTTAAATATTCACAAAAAAATTTGGAACATCCTTTGAAGAAAATTCGGATTTGCTTGCAAACATGATAATGAACAAAGAATAAAATAATAACACAAAAAACAACAAACACAAATAGATAAGGCGTGTCATACCATAGACATAGGGGGTAATCATATTATTTATTTCTAATCCAATAAATGGTAATCATATTATTTATTTTTCATCCAATTAATGGAGAAATGAGTTTCCAAGTCTCATCGAAGGAATCCATGAGATTTTTCATTTAAATAGAAATAATGAAAGTGTTTTCGGGAATATGGAAATCCAAATTCTTGAGAATCCTTCGAATTTTAACTACAAGGGTAAGTGTTGTCACCACCCAAGAGTCTCCACCTTGAAAACAATTTTCCTAATATATTATATAATGAATCAATCATCATCTTTCCTACAAGACAAAAGATAATAAAAAAAAAATTGTAACTTCTCTAACAATACAGGTTGTGTGAACATGTCTGCACAATTTTCTCTAGTATAGACCAATTCACCTCCTCTGAATCAAAATATAACCATAGGATAAATATCTATAACCATTGTAAGTGATACCTATGTTTCTATTATACCAAAGCACCTATCTCTATGCTCTTTGCATGGTTTTTCCATTCTTCCATTGACAACACCAAATACATGTGAATTTGTCAAACATTTCATGGAAAACATCAACCATTCTACTTAATTTGCATAAGGTAGACACATAATCCTTTTCTTTCTTTATTATCATGACATAAACTTGAAGAAATATTTCAATGGAAATATAAAGGGATATTTATTGGTTTCACAATTTTCATATTGAACCTCATCAGTATGTTCTCCATAGACTTGTGACAACCACAACTTACCATTTTTTCCGTCTTTGTATAATTTTGTGCCCAAGATTTTTTTTTCTAATGGATCCTTCATCAAGCAATGGAGCCTTTAAAATATTGATCTCAACCATGTTTTGCTTTCATTAATCATATCATGAACATTACAACAAGATAATGAATGTGCCATAAACACAATGGTCATAGTCACTTCTTAAGTCTCACCATGAAGGAATCACACATCATGTACCACTTCCTAGTTACCTTAGGCCGTACAATGATTCCCTAAGTTTGAAAAAAAATCTCCCTTTGTAATCTTGAACAACTTTTGATTGTTCCATTACACTAATTATGATTTTGTGGACAATAGGATCCCACAATCTATATCTCTTGTCTCCATCACTATAACCAACAAATATATACTTCCTTCATAGAATTTGGCCGAGTCAGCCAAGTGAGCCTTCACCTTTCACCTCTAGGTTAATTTCAATGGAGTATGCAATCCATGGACTCTAAAAAACACAAGATACTAAAAAACATGCATCAGAAACCACCATTCTTGACCTAAACTCCCCCCTTTCCATGACCAAAACTAGCCAAACTTACCTCAAAGACACAGCATGGTATCCCGGAATATTGCATGCTTCCCCTATCACCTAGATATAAGTCTATATCTAAGTCTAGACTTTACAATTTTAATTCCATACCTTAGGTATGCATGCCTAACTAGATGTTAGGGCATGTAATTTAAAAAACAATTGTTAACTTCACCTCTAACTTTGCATTGGAAACCTTAGCCTTTACATCTTAGTGGGAAACCAAATCCTCTTCCATACACTAAAACTCCCAGCTATGAAAAAGTCCTCCTTGCACTCACACTCAATGAGCTTGAACTCAAGATCATCACCATCTCTATTTCTACTATTGCGAGTGCCACTTGACACATCAATGCACCCATTAGGTCCTCACACAATACATCTCAAATACTTCACTTGGGAAAACATATTTGAGGATGAAATTGCACACCCTCCCTCTCATATGTAAATGTTCATCAAGGTCATGGCCATTGTTTTGACCAATCCTGAGGTCCTCTGCCACCCATGCATGGTCACTTTTCCTTGAAACCATAGTCCCTAAGCCTAGTAGTGATCAATAATGACCAACATATATCCATAGATGAAATAAAATGACATCCTCGTATGAAAAATAACTTTGATGTTGTTTATGCACCATTTCCAAGTTCTCACAAGAAACTGCAACCCAGAATTAACTATTTTTCTCACCAAATTCTTTGCCTTATCCTCCCTTGAAACCCTCTTCTTTCAAGATCCATCAATATCTTTTCTTCATCATCTTAGCGGGTTTCCAAAACCAGAATCTTTCGTTGAAAAAATACCACTTGTTGTAACCTAAGTGTTTGATTGTCATAATCGATGTCAACTTGGATGGTTTCATTATATGCTAAATCCAAGCACAACTCTCCACACCAAATATCATCATCTACCATTACCATGTCTCCATCTTTGTTAAACCTATCACATACATTTACCGTATAATTTAGCTGAAATATTGGGTGGATATATTGATTTATGAATCGTGGAAAACCTATTGCAGGAGGGACTTTAATTCTCTTTCGAACGATCATGCACCTCGTATTCCCCTGGGGATCACTGAACTTTTGTTGTAAATTATAATTAAAAGTCAGTGAGATCTTCATGTCTCCGTTGATTTGTTTGTCAGTCAATTTGTCACTAGCTGAATTATCAGTCTGTCTGTCTGACATTATATAAGTGCAAAGTCACACATTTACTCAAAGTCAATTGGCAAGTAGACAAGCTAGAAATATAGTTGATATTTATCTCCTCAAGTTTAGTTAAGTGGTTGAAGAGTCAGTCATATTAATGGTAGTGTTTAATGTTAAGCCAGTCTTAGATTTTGTAAGGAATCTCATTCGGAGTCCATATAAGTCTGAGTCGTTTAGTTAGTCGATGATGAAGAATGCACAGACAAGGCAGAGGTAGAGATAACAGAGTCGTGAAGGAGAAACAACAACAACTGAGAAGTTGAAGAATTATGAGCACAAAATCTATGTCTGTAAAGTCAGTAGAAAAATTCATTAGACACAAAACTCATCTTCTTATTGTATTCTCTAACCGCTCATAGTGCGCGTAAGTTTATTAATATCAAAGTAATTTGTATTTTGATTTTATGTGCTAAGCATAGAATTTTTTTATTTTTTATTTATAATTTTTTCTTCAAAGCATTTTATATTATAGCTTGCATCATTTCATGTAGTCTATGAACTACATGACAAGTCTCGAGAATTCATTGACGAAGCTTCTGGCACCCATTATTGTGTCAATGTGTTGTGCAAAGTTTCCTTGTGTGCTTCATATCCAAGTTTTTACCATTGTGCACTGGATTCTAGATATGGTATCAGAGCTAGTTGATCAAAAGTGAATTTTATCAAGAGCAGGTTCTATCAAAACAAGTTCAAGAGAAGAAACTCTGTTGAAAATGGCTTCTACCTCAAATCTGCAACCTCTCACTTTTACATGAATGAATTGTGTGATGTGTCCCTTGAACATGAAGGTGTTTTGTTGAGTTCAATATGTATGGGATATATTTGAGAATGGAAATGTGGAATGAGTAGATGAGGAAAGATATAATTCCCTCACACAAGATAAGAAGGATTTCTTGAAAGATCAAAGAAGTAAGGATGGAAATGAGGTGTCTTACATACATAAAGCCATGCACGAGAGCATACTTCAAAGAGTTTAATAAAAAAAGAAAACCAAGGAAGCATGGGACATATTACAAACCTCTTATCAAGGTATGGACAAAGTAAAGACTGCAAAACTGCAAATTCTTAGAAGATATTTAGAAACTTTGTCAATGAAATATACAAATACAGTAGATTCATTCTACACATATTTCATTGGCAAGATAAATCAGATTAAGTCTCATGGTGAAACCATAGAAGAAGTTATTTTTCCATAGGTAGAGGAAGAGGAAGAGCCAGAGGAGGCATAGTTAAATGTTATACCTGTGGAAAAGAAGGACATAAATCTTGGGAATGTCCTGACAGAAAGAGAGGAGACAAAGAAGCACACATTGCTGAAGCGCAGAAACATGTGGAAGAGGAAGCAACAGAAGGAGGAAGAAACCTCATGATGAGGAAGATTCTTCTTAAACCAAAAAGAGAACCAGAGGAACCAGTTCAACGACCAAGCTTTTTCAAAACTGCTTGCAAGTCGAAAGACAAAGTTTGCAAGGTGATCATAGACAGTGGGGGCACTGACAATCTAGTATCCATGAATATGGTGGAAAAACTTGAATTCAAGACAACTCCACATCCAAATCCATACAAGGTATTGTGATTGCAAAAAAGGAATCAAGTAATGGTAAGTCAACAATGCCAAGATTAATTTAAAATAGGAGGTTATAGGGATGAAATATTTTGTGATGCAATTCCTATGGATGCCTGTCATATTTTATTGGGTAGACCATGACAGTTTGATAGAAAATGTATTCATCATGGGATAAAGAATACCTATATCCTAGAAAATAATGGTAGAACACATATGTTGTTACCCATAGAAGAAAAAGAGCAAAAGACATAAGCTATTTCAAACATACTTCTCATGAGTGGGAAGGAGCTCTTAAAAGAAGTGAAAAAGGAGAAAGAAATGCAGTTTGTTGTAGTGAGGAAGACTAGAGTTATCCTTACAAATACTTCTATAGAAGATTTTCCAATAGAAATCTAGGAACTGTTAGAAAACTTTGCTGATATAGTTGTGGATGAGTTACCACACCCATTGCCACCCATCAGGAGTATAATCCATCATATTGGCCTTATTCCTGGAGTAAATTTACTAAACAAAGCAACTTATAGGTTGACACCTAGAGAGAATGAGGAGGTCAAAAATCAAGTCCAGGAGTTGTTGGATAAAGGGTTAGTCAGGGAAAGCCTAAGACCATGTACAATACTCATTGCATTAAGCCCAAAGAAAGATAGAGGATGGAGGATGTGTACAGATTCCCAAGACATCAACAAGATAACCATTAGATACATATTTTCTTTACTGAGGATGGATGATTTGATGTATTTTTTGAGTGGAGCAAGCTATTTTACCATGATGGACTTGAAGAGAAGATATCATCAAATACGGATGAGAGAGGGAGATGAATGGAAAACAACATTCAAGACAAATAAAGGATTGTTTGAATGGTTGGTCATGTCATTTGGGTTGACAAATGCACCAAGCACATTTATGAGGTTAATGAATGAAGTGTTGAAAGACTTCATAGACAAATTTTCCATAGTATATCTAGATGACATATTGATCTTCAACAAGACAAAGGAAGAACACTTAAAACATTTGACATCAGTGATCAAAAGGTTGTAGCAACAGAAATTGTTGATAAATCTGAAGAACAATTATTTTATGAAGAAGGAGCTTATATATTTGGTTTTCGTAATCTCTTCAAATGAATTGAAGATGGAACCAAAAAAAGTAAGAGCGATCAGAGAGTGGTCATCACCGAGCAGTATATTTGAGGTAATAATTTTTCATGGGTTAGTGATATTTTATAGAAAATTCATCAGAAATTTCAGTGGCATATGTGCACCCATGTTGGACACTGTGAAGAAGAAACACAAGTCCCTCAATTGGACAGAGGAAGCTGAAAAAAGTTTCAAAGTGCTGAAAGAGAAGATGACAGAGAATCTAATTCTAGTCTTACTAGATTTTGGAAAAACATTTCAGGTGAGATGTGACACAAGTGGATTAGTTATTAGAGTAGTCTTGAGTCGTGACAATAGGCCAGTTGCTTATTTCAGTGAGAAACTGAATGATGCCAAGAAAAAGTATTCCACATATGACAAGGAATTTTATGAGGTGATTCAAGCTTTGAAAAAATGGGGTCATTATCTAATTCCTAAAGAATTTGTCTTGTACAGTGATAATCATGCTTTGCAGTTTATTACTAGGCAAGAAAAGTTGAATCAGAAACATGCAAAATGGGTAGAATTTATGCAAAATTTTACTTTTTCTATTAAACACATTGTTGGAACTTCTAACAAAGTCGCAGATGCTTTGAGAAGAAGGACTTTGATTGTACAAGAATTCCAAGTGGAGACCTTGGGGTTCGAATACCTCAAGGAGATGTATAAAGAAGATGCAGATTTTAAAGAAGCTTATGAGGCATGCAAGAATCATTTGTTGGGAGACAAAAGCCCATGGACTGAATATTTTATCTAGGATGGATTATTTTTCAAAGGGACCCAATTATTCATTCTGAAGTTCTCAATGAGAGACAAACTTCTGAAAGAAAAACATAGTGGAGGTTTAGTTGCACACTTTGGTCACAATAAGACATTTGCACAGATGACAATTCTTACTATTGGCCGAGCATGCAAGAAGAAGTGAAAAAGTTTGTGAACAAATGTAGAATTTGTCAATATGAAAAAGGAAGACAATAGAACATTGGTTTGTATCAACCATTACAAATTTCAGAAAGGTCGTGGGATGCAATCAATATGGATTTTGTTTTGGGATTGACTAGAACTCAAAAAGGGGGCGATTCCATATTTGTTGTCATAGACAAATTCTAAAAAATGGCACATTTAATACCATGAAAGAAGACAAGTCATGCCACACACATCGCCAATTTGTTTCTTAGAGAAGTAGTAAGACTACATGGATTTTCGAGGAGCATAGTTTCAGACAAGAACACCAAATTTGTAGGACACTTTTGGAGGACTCTATAGAAGAGGCTAGGGACGAACTTATCCTTTAGTTCAACATATCACCCTCAGACAGATGGAAAGACTAAATTAGTAAACAAAAGTATTAGAAACTTATCAAGAAGTTTAGTCACTAAGAAAGGTCAACAATGGGATCAGATTCTGGCACAAGCAGAATTTGTGTTCAACAATTCAGTGAAAAGGAGCATAGGAAAAAGTCCATTTGAAATTGTGTATGGTATACAACCAAGAGAGATTACAGAGTTGAGATATTTGAATCAAGAATATTCAAGATGAGTTCAGAAGTGCTGGAGTAGAGGATTTTGCAACAAAAATGCAGAAACTCCATGACAGAGTTAGAGAGAAGCTACAGGACAACCGTCATAAATACAATAGTAGAGTTGATCAAAAGAGAATATAAGTTCAATTCAAAGTTGGAGATGAAGTTTTATCTCATTTGAGAAAAGAGAGGTTTCCAAGGGGAATGCACAACAAGTTAAAGCTGAAGAAGATAGGACCATGCATGATTCTCAAAAAATTCGCAGCCAATGCTTATGAGATTGAGTTGCCAGACAATGTTGGGATATCATTGATATTCAATGTTGGAGATATGTATCCTTACAGGAGAGATGAAGCGAGAGAATCAGATGATCAAAAATAAATTCAGTGGGAAGGGAAATTTCCCACAGCAAAAAAACCTTATATGGAGAAAATTATTGAACAAAGGGATGGAAAGAAAACCAGGAGGAAGACATATCCTGAGTACTTAGTGAAGTGGAAAGATCATCCAATGGAATATGAAAGTTGGGTCACAAAACCTGATATTTCGAAGCATGGAGAAATAGTGCAGGAGCTCATGGACAGGATTCCATGAAATTTTTTAACTAGAGGAGTATGATTCAAGAGCATCTCCTTCAAAGTCAACAGTGCATGCGTGGAGGAGTACAAATGACATCTCAGCAATGACAGAGTTTCAAATCAAGCATTTAAATAAGAATTTAATGGATTGTGGAGATATTTTTGTAAACAACATTTTAAAATGTAACTTGTTTATAAATTCTTGAAGGACTATAAGAAATTGCAGATATGAAGTGTCGACTCTATCTGGAAATAACTAGTAGTTATTGTAATAGGATAGAGTAGGTAATAGCTTTGAATTTGAAATGATGGATTTCACAACATGACAAGAGAGCTCGTGGAGCCGTCCTTAGATAGTTCATTGTTGCATGGTATAGAAAGAGGGTGTATGAGGCAAAATAGAAAGATCAATAGAGCAATGTAGAGTAGCAGAAACACTATGTATTTTTTTTTTATGAATGAATATAACAAACAAAAATTGTCCCAAATATTTGGACTGTGTTCATTTCATGTGTGTTTGAATGAATGTTATTATATGTGTATGATTTATTCCAGTTTGTTTCATTATGAGTGTTTTAGAGATTAACTATATGAGTTTGTGACGAAGTTGGTTGAGTTTCAATCGTTTCTCTTATGATACTTGTGTGCAAGGTGTGCATCTCGAACGCAAGGAGTGCGTCAACTGAGTCTTAGATTGAATCAGAGAAGTCCAGAGAGAATAAAATAAACTCATACCAGGTGCAAGGTGTGCACAGTGTGAAGAATCCAATAAGCTTCGAAGAACCAACATAGAAGAACACCAAGTGGGCGATAAGCATTTTCTTTTCAAGAAAATCTTTCGAACTGAGTTATTCGAAATATCAAGAACGCAAAGTGTGTGTGGGAGATAGAAATACTTTCAAGGATAGAAGATCAGAAGAGATAACACTTTTCACGAGTGTTGATGAGATCCCAGAGACAGATTCATCGAGAGAACAAAGGTTTGGAACCTTTGAAAGCAAATAAATCTTCCAAGGTGGAGAGATATAATAAGCTTGGGAGGAAGAACGAACGTGATCATTGGATCATAGGGAAGAAGATCGGCATCTATCAGATCATAAGGAAGTTCTCTAACCTTAGTACTTCGCATACCGAGGAGAGAAGCTATCAGGGTTGAAACTTGAGATTTACGGAGTCCGGAAACCCAAAATAGAATCTCAATTGTCTGATCAGTGATATAGATCTGAGCCATCGGATCACTAGAGGTGAAGACTAAGCGTTGTATCACCAGGATGAATCACATTCGTTGGTTATTGTAATCTCAGGAGGGAGAGTGGCTTGAAACTTGATATTCCTGAAGTCCAGAGTGTTAGAACGCTGAAGTGGAATCTCAGTCATCTGATTAATCAAGTGTGAGCTGTGAGATATCATGGGCACACAAGGAGTCAAGTCTGAGACTTGAAACTCACAAAGTGCGGAGAGCCGGACAACCGAAGAATATCAGGACTATTGAATCCGAGAGGGTACGTGTCAGCATCTCGAAAGATATGGAAGAAGGTGGAAGTTGAGACTTGAAACATGTAGAGTGAGAACACCTGAAGAGCCATGAGTCATTGATCTGGGTGGAGACACTTGTCAGTATATCTCATACTCTAGAGAAAAGTTGAAGTGAGGTTTCAGTTTGAGAATTGAAATCGTCAGAGCATGAAGACCCGAAGTCCTGAGGCAAGATCTGGACCGTGATATCTAATGGAGACATGGCATCAATCTATAAAATCTGGGTAAATTCCCAAACAGATTCAAATCCATTTGATTCAGGAGGACACACATTAAGATATCTTAGAATCTGAGTAAAATAAATCAAAAGAAAGATGTTTGAGATTTGAAATCTAAGAACTCCAGAGGCCCAGAGGAAATCTCGACCGTCGATTGAGAAGGGGCCATTGGACCGTTGATCTAGTTTGAAAGGTCAAATACCTTGGTGAATGAAAGATCATTGATATATGAGATATGTGTCCATAGATTTCGAATTCTAGAAGGTTGTAGTACAGAAGAGATATTTGTTTGAGATATCAAACTCCCGGAGTCTAAAATTACGAAGACAGCCTTGATCGTTGATTCAAGAAGAGTTGATCTGATCCGTAAATAAGGATGGCACAGATTTGAAGTGTTTATTGGATGCTATCGTCAAGATCGTTAGATCAACGATCTCGTGTCATTGCGATAACAAAATTTGCAAGGAGGTTAAGAGATCGAAGGTGGGTCACAATTTGAATTATGGTTCCACGTGGAGGATACATGTAGGATGGAGGAGCATTGTTGGCCCAAAAGAAGTTTGACACCAAACTGATTGTGACCACGCCCACAATCACGTGGTCATAGCTCTAGGTCACACCAAGAGTGGGCTTATCCAAAAGGGAGCTAACGCCGACACACTGAGTTTTCACAACACAGTGAAAGGGAAGGTCGTGGGTAGTTTTCAAACCAATACCAGGAAGCTGAGGGGGACTGTGTTTAGATACAGAGGGGGACCTTTAAGGTTCCAGAGAGTCTTTTGACTCGAGAATCGGAGGATCCGAGACCAACACATTGTGTAGTCCTACGGGGAAGTAGGGGGGTTGTATCACTTTGGTTGCGTCACATACGCACATGTTCTAGATGAGTTGAGAAGGAATCTAGACAACAATGGACAAAAATGTACATTTGCTTCGTATTCTGAAGAAACAAAAGGATACAAATTGTATGAGCCTATCATAATAAAATTCATAATCAGTCTCAATGTTTAGTTCATGGAGAATGATGCATGGGATGGAATCATAGCAAACACAATCAAAATTATTGATGCAATGGTGCATGATGACATAGAATATGAAGTGGTTAAACCACCATGTATAAGTCAATGCACGGTTCCTACTAAACCTAGCACTGGAACGCAAATCATAGCACAAAGTATTATAGTAAGAACAACAGGTGCGCAGCCTACGCCTAGAGTGCAGAAAACACCAATAATCATTTCGAGTAGTTCTACATCTCTAGATCAAACATTAGCAAGTATGTTACCAAGAAAGACAAGAAGTATGTGCGACATCTATAATGAATATGCAACAAATTCATTTTCATTTTTTATGTTTTTTCACAAATAGATGATCCTTTAACTTTTGAAGAAGTTGTCAAAGATGATGTATGGGCACAAGCCATGGATGAAGAAATCAAATGCACAGAGGAAAATGAGACATGGAAGTTGGTTGATGTACCTGAAGACAAATATGTGACAAGTGTCAGATGGATTTATAAAACCAAGCAAGATGCTGAAGGAAAAGTGCAGAGGCACAAGGAAAGACTAGTTGCAAGAGGTTTTACACAACAACCTAGAATTGATTTCAATGAAAAATTTGCACCAGTTGCACGCATGGACACAATCAGAACTGTGTTATCCATTGGCACGCAGTACAGGGGGATAGTTTATCAAACAGATGTAAAGTCAACATTTCTAAATGGACACTTAGAAGAAGAAGTATATGTGGAACAAACACATGGTTATGAGGTTCCGAGACAAGAAGACAAGGTGTACAGATTGAAGAAAACACTGTATGGATTAAAGCAAGCACCCAAAGCTTGGTGCAGTCACATAGATTCATATCTCACACATAATGTAATTCAAAGAAGTGAAAGTGAACCAACACTATACATCAAAGAAAATCGTCAAGGTAATATGCTAATTGTTTGTTTGCATGTGGATGATTTGATATTTATAGGTGACTTTGGCAAATAAGAATTTAAGTAAGTCATGAAGGATGAATTTGAAATGACTGAATTTAAGGCTGATGAGATATTTTTTGGGAATAGAATTTCACCAGTCCAAAACTGGTATATTTATCTCACAATCTAAGTATGTGCATGAAATTATGAAAAGATTCAATATGATAAATTCAAAAGTATCATAACAAGATTGAAGTTAAGAAAGGAAGATAAAGGGTCCAAGGGGGATCCCACACTATTTAAAAGACTGGTAAGAAGTCTTATGTATTTCACAGTGACAAAAAGTGATATCATGTATAGAGTGAGCATAATCTCAAGGTTCATGGAAACTTCAAAAGAATCACATTGAAAGGAATGAAAGAGAATCTTGAGATATGTGAATGGAACAAAATATTTTGGCAAAAATTACTCCACCTCAGAAGATTTCAGACTCACTGGTTACACTGACAGTGATTGTGGAGGCAACATAGATGACAGGAAAAGTACTTGTGGGTATAGATTTCATTTTGGAATAGGTATGGTATCATGGGCATCAAGGAAGCAACCCATAGTTACTCTTTCTTCAGTAGAAGAAGAGTACGTCGTAGTTAAAAGTGCATCTTGTCAAGCAGTTTAGATGAGAAGAATGTTAAAAGATTTGTTGCGGGAACAAACAACAGTGTTCTGTGACAACAATTCAACCATCATGTTATCAAAGAATCATGTGTTTCACAAGAAAACTAAACATATTGATACATGGTATCACTTTATTAGAGAATAGGTGAATAACAAAGAGATATGTTTAGTATTTTGCATGTCAAAAGAACAAGTTGCACACATTTTCACAAAGGCTTTAGCAAGAGATGCATTTAAGCATCTACCCAGTAAATTGAAAAATTCAAATTTTTAATGAAATTTTCTTTTGTAATCCCACCTACTTATAGTTAAGGGGGAGTGCTGGAAATTGTAATTACAAGTCAGTGAGATCTTTATTTCTCAGCCGATTTGTCTATTAATCAATATGTCAGTAGTCAATATGTCAGTAGTCAAATTGTCAATCAGTGTTTACTCAAAGTCATTCGGCAAGCAGAGAAGCTATAAATATAGTCGATCTTTATCTTCTTGAGTTCAGTTAAGTGGTTGAAGAGTGAGTCGTATTAATGATAGTATTTAATGTTGAGTCAGCCATAGCTTCCATAAGGAGTCTCAGAGTCCATATAAGTATGAGTGGTTTAGTTAGTCAATGATGCAGAATGCACATACTAGAAACAACATCCGCTGAGGAGTTGAAGAAGTTTAAGCACAAGCTATGTGTCTCTAAAATCAGTAGAATAAGTCTAAGCACAAGCTATGTGTCTCTAAAATCAGTAGAAAAAGTCATTAGAGTTGAAGCTCATCTTGTTATTGTATTTTGTAACCGTCAGCAATGAGCTAAAGTTTATTAATATCAAATTATTTTGTATTTTGAATTTATGTACTAAGCATTGCAGTTTGTTATTCCGCAATTATAAATTATTCTTTAAAGCATTTTATATTACAGCGTGCATCATTTTGTGTAGTCTCTGAATTGCCGTACTGAGAGTTCAATGACGAAGCTTGCTGCCTGCAGTATTTTGTTACTGCACTGCGTCCAGTTTCAACTTATCCAAGTTTTTACCGAACGAAATTGGCATCCTCATATTGGGCGGATATATTGATTTATGAATCGTGGAAAACTTATTGCAGCAGGGCCTTTAATTCTCTTCCGAACGATCAGACGCCTCGTATTGCCTGGGGATCACGGAACTTTATCGTGCCAGAATCCATAATAGCGATCGCTGTTATTGGATTCCTATGAAACGATGGAAAGAATATTGGTGGATAGTGAGGCGTTGTTGAAAGTGAGGAGTTGGTAATGACGGTGGAAGAAACCAAGCCGGATGGAGAAATAGCTTCCCCATCTGCCACAGAAAGAAACATGCCATTGATTTTTCAGCCAGAACAACCAATCTAGGCCAACAAACAAGTCAGAGCTAACACGTCAACACGACCCACTGGATACGTTGGAAGGATACCAAAGGACACGTCAAATTGCCTTAAAATGCGGTTATGATCAAATTTTTTAAATGATTAAAAGCAAGATTAAAATGCCGTAGGATCAAATTTTGTAATTGATTTCTTTTCTGGTATTTAAGGTGAAGTTTTCAGAGTAAACAGCAGATGCGAAATTAAAATACTCCACGCAAACGATTTTCATGTTGGCAAATTACCTTTTCTTTTAAACGACGTAACCTATTGCAAACCTTGCTTTCTAATACTTTTTGGCAGCAATGTTTACATAGTATAAATATAAATTTATTTTCCAACAAAAGAACCTAACCTAATCCTATTGTATATTATTACAGCTCAAATTTTATCCTATAGTTTTAGATTGTTAGTTAGAGATGTTAGATCGGACAAGTAACATAATATTTACATCTATAGTTCCACATTTATGTGAAATGACTAGTCTAAATGGGCTTTTAGACATATATGGTTTTTGGGTTCTGAAAGACACTATTTCATATACTTCCCATACTTTTCGTACTCCCAACAAATGAAAAATTTCACTGTAATTTCAAATATTAACTTCCTTTTATCACTGTTAATCAAATATTAACTTCCTTGTAATACTGTTAATCATAATATATTAATGACCAATCAGATTATTAATATTCACTGTAATAACTAATTCTCATACTGTTAATCATAATATATTAATGACCAATCAGATTATTAATAGTCACAAATATTAACTTCCTTTCACTGTTAATCAAATATTAACTTCCTTATAATACTGTTAACCATAATATATTAATGACCAATCAAATTATTAATACTCACTGTAATAACTAATTCTCATACTGTTAATCATAATATATTAATGACCAATCAGATTATTAATACTTACAAATATTAACTTCTTTTTATCACTGTTAATCAAATATTAACTTCCTTATAATATTGTTAATCATAATATATTAATAACCAATCAGATTATTAATACTCACTGTAATAACTAATTCTCATACTGGTAATCATAATATATTAATAACCAATTAGATTATTAATACTC
>JASDQU010736510.1:157805-177894 GCA_032191745.1 Picea mariana
ATGCATGCAATAATACCAAACTAGCTACAATATATATAAAAAGAAAAATTGTAGTTGAAATTTAGATTGAATTTACCGTTCAATAATCATTTCTAAAGCGTTGGCTAGAATGGTTGATATTTTCTTCGTCTCAATAGTAGCTAAGCCTCAATCATTATTGTGTCTGCATTTTTTAAACAGTGTGAACCAATAAAAAACTATGAACCAATGAATAGAGTAAATGAATAGAAAAATCATTGAATTGAATTGAAGTTTAAGACATTGAAGCTTGTTAAGTGGTAAATGTCATATATGTGTGAGTATTGGTAAATTTTCAGGGTGCTTATCAATTTGAAGGTTTTAGGAATTAAGTGCATGTCATCGGTGACATGCAGTTTTTAAACTAGTTAGTATATGACTGTTAAAAGAGGTTAATGTTATATATATACATATATGAGGGAGTATTATATGATTGTTAAAAGAGGTAAATGTTATATATATATATATATATATAATATGCAGTATTGGTAAATTGCAATGGTTCCTTCAAAGGAACAATGGGTAGACTTAACTGAAAACAAGGGGGACTTGTTCCCACCACATAATTTGGGAGTTCTAAGTGTTGCAACCTTTGTTGGAGCTACGGAACAATTTAGATTTCCTGGGTGAGGCAGATGCGGATGAATATTTGGAACAACATGCTTGGGAAAGTCCAAGAAGTGGACCTAGATAGATTTTGTAACAAATATGGGGATGAGTTGGATTATTTTCTAACTCTCTTGTGAAGTGTGTTGAAGGGCTCGTTGTGATGAAGAAGACAGTGAGACATGCATTTCATTTAAGAGAAGGTTGGATGAGGCACTATGATGCATGAGTGCCTTAGACACATTGGTTGGTTTATGAGGTTACTCGACTATCACAATAGAGATCCAAATGATGAAGTGTCTTGGGAGAGGAAAGATTGTTCATTCCAAGAGGTGAATGGAGGTAACAAGGAGTCACCAAGGGAATTGTTGACAGAAAACTAAGATGGGTCAAACCATAGATTGAGTCGATTGGGTGATGCACTCTTACTTATGCTATGTGACATGGGATAGGTAGGGAATTCTCAAGATTATTGTGGATGATTATGGGATGGCTCAAATACCCAAGGATCGTCGGTTGTAATTGACAAAAGAATTGGCTCGGACATGTTTTGGCATGGAAGTATTTGGGTGACTCGTTCCACTTGGAACTATTTGGACAGAATTTTGGAACACTTGTGAAGGAATTTTCGGGCTTATACAGATCCGAGGATCACATAGATGGGAAGAAATCAAGCACAAATGAAGAAGTGTGGTAGTGATTGTTGGATATGCAATACTTGTGCACTTGGATCATTTCGTGTATAGGTGATGAAAAATATGGGAGGTTTTTCGATGAAGTCAGGCTCATACTTGACTTGGGAAGACTTGTCAAAGCCAACCATGGTGGCATGAAGGGCACAGTTGTAGTAGTGATGAGGTAGTCCCTTGGATCCCACAGTTTGTGGGATGACTAAATATAGTGAATTTGGTAGGTCGCATGGGTGGTAGACATGCAGTGATCTCCTTGAGGTTTCGAATATCTTCGACATGAGATGATTTGAGTGCAACGATAAAAGGAAGTGACATCAACTTTCACAATAGAAAAGAAGATAATGAATTTGGAAGGAAGGCTTCATTTTAGGGTGGCATCTCAGCACGATGGGGCAAGGGAGTTTGTCTTGGCGAGTTGTTTCATGGAAGAGTCAAGCTGCAGATCGGAAGAAATCAATTCGACATGGAGGTGTGCCATCATGTAGGTGATTAGATGGTTAGACCAACCACCCAAATAATTTGATAGTTGGATGATATAGTGCACAACGACATGGAGGAGGGGTCAGGCTTCGGGAACACAATTATTCATTTGTACAACACTTGGTTGTTATGGAGGATCTTCTTGATGGAGTTGGATGAAGATAGTGGCAAGTGTGATATTTCCTTGGCATTTTTGGGCTAAGCACATGGTGGACGATGGACATAAATGGCGATGGGCATTGCGAGGAAGTTCACTTGCATCGATTGGGCACGAAGTTGGATTTATCACCCAACTTGTTCAAGAAGTGCATGCATATGTAGTGTGCAAAGACATGATGAGATGGTTGGAGTATGAGCATAGTTGTTCATCATGGAGGTTTAATACTTAGACATTTTGAGATTGTAGGGACTACAATGACTTTGAGTGGGGGAGGTTGTAATTCCTCAACAATATACCTACTCGCTCCCACTTCTCCACTACATGTTTAGATGGGTGATTTGAGCGTGGGAGCACTTTGTTAAACCTAAGAAGCCAAAATAAAACTTATATTGCAAACACAGGATCTTTTGGTGCGCGTTGTACCAAATATGTCTTCACCAAGAAGACTTGCAATGGATGTTAATATATGACTTGATCAAAGGAGCGGGCTATGTGGGTGCCCCATAAAAGCTATGGGCACCCCACTAAAGGTACGGATGATTAAACAGAGGAGGATGCCCCATGAAATCCATGGTATCCCCACCAAAAGTTGAAATGGTTGGAGACAATAGATGCTCTGGTAGTAAGAGTACCCAGGTGACCGAATGAATAACTTGAGTTGGGAAGCTTGGACTCCTTCGACAACCATGCAAAGGGGAGTCTACCAAACGAAGGGGAAAATTTGCATGGAATGCTTTCTATTCTGATGCTACAAAAAACTATGAAGGATGGTGAAAGAACTTCAAAAACCTTGTCCTTGGCTTTGCATGGTTGGGATTTCTTGGGGTATATCACCATTGATATCTCAAGTCGAATCCTTACGTGCTAGAAGAATTAAAAATTAAAATTACAAAACTCCTTGGATATTCAATCAGACCTTGAACTCTCCTTCTTCTCAAGTGAGCTTTATTCAGATAGGAAAGAGTTTTGTGAACATGCATTAAATATCTCCTTCATTAAGTCTTGTTTTATGATTTTGGGTGGAGACTTAAACTTCACATTGGGCGCATGTGAGATATGGGGGTCAACTGCAAATCTGAATCCCCTTGCATAATATTTATCAAAAAACTCGAGTCTGCATGCCTTTCACATATATAAATGACTCGATGCTTCGCTACCTTGATGAATGTGCATCCATAGGATGTTGAAGTTGCAAAGGTCCTCATCATTTTTGTAACATCCTCGACCACCAATAGTTTGGGCAATGCTACCAACACAACCTTAACTTAGCCTTTAAATCTCTATTGCTTTATTCTGATCTGCAATAACTCTAGCCTTAAACTATTGGTTTATGCCACACAAAGATACTGGTGTAAAAACATACGCATCCATATAAACATAGAATGACTATTCTACATATATATAACATCATAATGAGGAAATAGCAATAAGCCTACACATGCAGCATATACAACATACACATGCAATACTCATCAATTACAACATATGTACCATTACACAGCATGTAAATGAACATAAAAGTGGTACTTATCTTCTATTAGGAATAACACCATCAACTACGTGCAGACCTTCCACAAACCTCCCATCCATAGACTGCATTGCTCATCACTCTCAATAGTAGGTCGCCCTCGAGATGGGACTAAGATCCATCGGGCAAGGGAATCCTAGGCTAGGCAAGGTCAACAGGAAGACACACGATTTATGAGGATGGATTCTCTCCCAGGAGACACTTATGCCCACTACTCAAATACTTTCATTCCCCACATGTATGTCCCACCCCAGGAGTATACACGTTCACTGTCACCAGGACATTCCTTCAATTTCTGAAACTCCCTTGCCTTGGGCTTCAACAACATGCTGGAGTGGAATTCTTTGAGCTTTGTGGTAGCTACAAGACCCCTTCCAAGAGTTCTCACTTCCTCTGTGCACTCTCTCACCTGGAGAGAGTTGCTCACAGACCTGACAACCTTCTTCTTTAACCACAATCACCTCTCTCACCTGGAGAGAGTGTTGCACACAGGCCTGACAACCTACTTCTTCATCTATGTTCCAGCATAAGGAGAGAAACAATCAAACTTAGCAAGGAATGGATGATGGTAGATAATCACACTCATCCAAGGGACTGTGTGTCCATAACATCCCACAGTTAAAACACATGCGGCATAGATAATTACAGTATGCTCAAGTTTCACAGAAGACAACAACCCAAACAGTTTAGCACGAACTCGGATTTGCAGTGTGGATAAACCTGGGTTCACAAGATACATAGGAAGCATGGCTCAGTCCATGTATTATTAGTTTCAGAATGCATGACAAGAAATTATGCAAAGGTCAATGATGGAGGCCAAATGCAAAGACCAGATGGAATTCATGGGAATATACCAGTCGATAACAGAGATATAAGGTTTTTAGTTTCAAAGTTGCATGAGGTATGCAAGTATCAGATGCAAAGGTAACATGGTTAAGACAACCCACGGAAGAATCGAGGATGGGAAAACTAGCAGAACGAACCCCCAACTAGCCTACAAAACATGTTCACAATTCATATTTACAACTGGGTTTCTACCGGGGGATATTACAATCCTCTGCCCTTATTTTTCCATTGTCCTTAGTGCAATTCTTTACACAACATCAACAAGATTTCCAAAATATTCAAAAATATGTGGGTATTCTTCCTGCATAGCATCCTCATGCTCCCATGTCCCGTCCTCGGGACCGTACCAGGTCTAGTGGACCTTTACAAGCCCTGTGGCTCGATTCTGGAGCTGTTTTCTTTTCCAGTCCAATATGCACATAGGATGCACTTGCAAGACACCTTCTTGCTCCACCTGAATCACACTCCAATCGATTACATGATTAGCATCAGGTATATATATTTCATAAGCAATGAAATATGAAACACATTATGTATAGTCATGGATGTAGGTAATGCAAGCATATATGCAATATATATATATATATATATATATATATATATATATATGTATATACAAACAATTCTAATAACATTCTAACCCGTATACAACATACACAACATACAATAAATAGATAATTTTACTTATCTTTTGATTGAGAAGACTTCCATATCAATATGGTCTAGGCCAAGGAACCAAACCTCAGCAGCACTCCAACCAACCAAACCTCATCAACACTCCAACCAATGGTCTCTCATTCCCCACATGTTTGTCCCACCCTAGGAGCGTACACCTTCACTGTTACACAGTCCATCGATTGCTACACCTCCCTTTCCTGGGGCTTCAACAACAGGTCGGACTGGAAGTCTCAGAGCACCGTGGCTCGAGGAGTTCCAATTCCCCTGAGAGGTCTCCAATCAACATATTCTCGAGCTACTCTTTGTAATCAACATTCTAACTTTAATCAACATCATCTCATCTTTATCACCCACATGCAGTTATCATGAGAAAACATAAAAGAATTCATTTAGGAACTCCAACTTATTTCAAAAAAGAATTCAACTTTTTCCCCAAAATAAGAAATTTAATTTCATATTTCTTCTTGGTTGTTGCCATAATATGAATGCATTCATCCTTGTTGTTTTCCACAGGCACCAAACTGCATACCACTTTTCCTGTAATGCTTCCTCTTGCATACATCCAACAAATTGTCAGTATTTTTTGTACATCATAATTCAACATGTTCAACACCTTATGCAATGATCTTAGAATTTCCTGCATCTAGCAATTCATTCACAATTACCAAACAATTTAACCAAATTGAATGACTCATCATTATATGCATATGCATGCTCATAATTAATAACAATAAGTTTATTATTTCAATTTTCTGAACATAAAAATTTTTGTAGTCTCTATTCCTGTGACTACCTGGCTTGCAAATTTCTTGTTGCAATGTTTAACAGTTCCTGAAATGTTCTCAACTTCATGAGTTAGCAACATTTCAACCATTAGTATAATTATTTTCATGCCAACAACATATATACATGCACTCACAAAATACATTCAGCAAAGTGCATTTGAGTATACAATTCCATCATGTATGACTGCAACTATGCCCCTTACTAGACATGAGTACAACTCTAAATGCCTATTTATTCAGTGCACCCTTGTATTGATTTACATAATTCTCTTTATCTTAGTCACGTATCTCACGATCCATGAGTTGGAATTGTGGCGAATGTGTTAACACATTCACCACACACTTCCTATTGTCTTCCCAATTAATTGGACCCTTTCCTTTTCGAACCGAACACTACACCAAGAATATAATTATGTGGTGTTCATTAGTGTTAGCAAAAAGGTTGCAGTCCAAGTTTTGTTTAAAGGTAGGAAGATTTTAGTACCTGTGTGGTTTATAACCTTTCCATATCCATACATTTCCATATCCAACTAGGCCATGGTCTCATACATGACTAGGTTACATGTATTCATTCCTATAATAAATTCTTATCTTTAATTATTTGGTTACTACCCCATAACAAAATTAACATGACATTCTCATATGTCAATATGTGCATTCAAAATCTAAAATCTTTGAATTAATATAGGCCTCCATCCTTTACCACATCAAATGGTATGCATTCAATAATATAATCATGTGATTTTATAAAATAACTCTCGATGAGGAAATTATTACCTGAATTTTAAGAAATTATGCAAAAAAAAGTAATAAAAACTCATACCTGCATGAATGTCATTAATAAATTTTATACTACCTAAAAGTATGATGATAGTAGAAGCTTCAATGTTTTTTTTATCAAACTTATAACCAACACTTCATCTTTATGTTGCTTCGCTCCTTATGTAGCAACATCACCAACAACACTTGCAAACATGCAAGCATTGTTTCCTCTGGCTGACCCAACAATCCATAACATACTTGTTGTCACAGAGATTGCAACAACTTCTTTCTCCCTATAAAACTTTTTCTTGTTGATCTCAGAAGTATTCAATTCTTCTCGGATTCCTAAATCTTCTTGTGTTGTCATTGTAGTAACTGTACATGACTATTTTTGTCCTGAGCACTTTCTAGCCAAATCACTCTGGGATGCCTTTGCATTTATAGTCCCAAACTAAGATGATATTAACCTTCAACTTTCATTAATTTCCTGGGTCCAACTAATCCAATCTCGTACTTGGATGAATCAAATTCCACACCAAGTTGTTTTATAGGCTCTGGATTCTTCAACATCTAGTTACTCTTTCAGACTGAAATTATTTTAACTTACCATCATAGATTCAAGTGATACATCCAGCTTCTTGGGTTGTCACTCATGGCTCTATGGGTATTCATTGTTATATAAGGAGTRTGTCTCCTGAATTAACCTGGTTATGATCCCATAACCAATCATAGCATAAAATGCAACTGATATTTGATATAAGTTCATTCTAGCATCATCAACACTTACACACTCTAGGCCTTCGGCCATTACATATCAATTTAAATACTGAAAATTTASTGGGGGAATCTTTACCTCAATCCCCTTCAACATGTATGAATCAACATAAACTAAATGCATACATTCCTAGTTGTTACCATTCTACTTGTTGTTGTCTGACCAACAGATATTTGTAGAAGCTCACAGACTTCCCCCTTCATCATGTTGATCACCAATCCTTCCATCCTCATGGGTCTTCTCTTCGATGGAGATTATAATAAACAACAACATCCAAATATTTGACCTAGCTCTATCATTTTTCCTGAATACATAATCCATCCTTTAGTCATACTCAAACATTATTTCATAATAACAGACTATTCTAAGTTCACCAGCATGTTATATGCATATCCAAGCATGTACATATGCAAAATTACACATCCATATTGATGAAGACCTCCACCTTCTCTCCTCGTGGCTGCACAACCTCCAGGTCTAGGATCTTTCTTCCTTTTGAGTTGCATCAACCCTTCGGGCTCCTTATTGAACCCAAAACAATTATACATAGTCCCCCTTTTTCCTTTAGGCGCAGGTCCTAACAGACCCGCAGTCTATTACTGCGCACTTCCAAAACTCCAAGTTTCAAGCGCTAGCCCCTTTTTCGTTATCCCTTTCCTTCTTAAGACCACGGGCTATGACTTCATGGAAAGATATGATTACGGGTGTAGGAAAGAGTGGCTTTAGGCCAACCCTCCTTTCGCCCCGCAATTCACCTCCAGCTCCCACGTATCACTTTGTTGAAATCATGGTATAAATTGTGGCCCACTCTCATATTTTTAACATCCGAGCAAGTTATGGCGCTGCAATCCAGATAATCGATCAATCTCTCACTTCTGGTGATGATCTGTGATCAACGAATTATATCTATCCTCGTTTCTTGTATTTCATACACCTTCCCATACCTCTATGATCTGTTGGCATGTAGCTCTCTTCCAAACCAATGGCTATGATTGATTCCAGCTCTCTGACCCTTGGGAGTTTCAACTCTCAACTCTCGCTTCCTCCTCTGTAGTTCTCTTCTGGAGTGGAAGATATGTTGACACCTGTCACTTCAGATGTGCGTCTACGATTTCCTCCACAAATCCGACCTTCAACAATTATAGTTCTCAACCGCTTGTTTATTCTGGAGAGATTTCTATGAAATGGCGGATCGTCTACCATGCATCCTTCTAAATCGACGGCTCTACTCCTGCTTCGAGACTTTAGTATTTTCAACCAAATCAACGGTCCTTTGGCTCCCTTCTCAATCAACAATCGAGATCTCCTTCGGGACTTCGGTGCTTTCACCCTCTGCTTTCCTACGAAGTGCTCTGTACCCAGCGTTCCAGATATGGTGCCATGCGTCAACTTTCAGATCAACGACTGCCCAACGGAGTAGTCTTCATCTTCCACGTGTCTCTTCGCAGATCAATGATCCACGTTCCTTCTATCAGATCAATGGCTTTTAGAAGTTTTGGGCTTCGACACTTCAGAACTTTTCTGAAACACAACTTCACAAAAACCTTAGAGTACGATTCTTTGAATTTTGCGATCTACTAACACCTGTACAAACTAGATCAACGGCTCCCAACTTCGTCATCTATTCGATCTTCGATGATTTCAAACTTTCTTCCTTCACATTCTCCCAAACTTTTTTCACCCTATGTTCAGGATCTGTTGATGCGTACCCTCTTGCATGATCAACGATCATAAATGGCTTCGACACTTTGAGCTTCGACGATTCTGTATCTTCCCCAACCATAAATTTTCGAAGTGGTTTTCTCTGAAGTTATGGATCTTTCAACACCTACCATCCTTGACTATGGACAGTCCCAAATCACTTCGGTACCTCAGGAATTTGACAAGTCCACTCTCTTGAGCACACAAGGGTTAAGTCTTGCGTGCTTACCTCCAGATCCAATGACTATTGGTCCTTTGCTCTTAGACCCAACAGATGGGATATGTTCCTCTCCTCTACTCTTCCTTTATTCTATTGGAAGTTGATCTAATGGTCCAGGATCCTCCTTAGAGGTGACCTTAGGCAGTGACCTCATGCAAAAACGTGATTGTGGGCATGCTCAAAGGTGGTTTGAGATCAAACTACTTTTCGTCCCACAATTCACCTTGAGCCTACACGCGTCCATTCTCGAAAACCGTGGTTTGGATTGTGGCCCGCCCTCGACTTCGTAAATTTAGGGAACTTTCTATCCCCACAATGCAAGGTGATTGTCGATCTCACGATCTTGACAATTCTTCTAAATGGAAGACCGAGATATACCTCCAATAGTTCAGATCTCTTCTGATTTAGAATATTTTCTAAATATTCAGAGGCTTTGACCTTTGCTCCTCCTTCGAGTCCATATATCGGGTATCATCTACACTTATGAAAAGTGTTGTCCCTTCTGAGGTTGATCCTTAGAGGATTTTGATTTCGCACGCACTCCTTACATTTCTTGGATTTTGTCAAACTCAAATACGAAGGATTTCTTGAAAATAAATTCTTCTTTCCCTTCTGGTGTTCCTCTTGCCCGATGCAGACCTTCCAGAGCTCCTCTTTACAGAGTGTTCTATAGATCTATCAATATCTTCCTCTGATACTCTTCTCCCTGAATTCGGCAAAGAGTTATCTCTATGCATACTTGCACTTGCTCGATGCCCTCCCTACAGAGTTCTCAGTGACTCTATCTCTCTATGAACTCAACACAGACTTCTTCATGTGCACTTCTTGCACTCCCAACTCACATGAGAGAAACAATTGAAACTTATTTGTTACCTCACTAGTTCACACATTACTCGGCGGTCCAACAACACTTATGTCATGGTTTTACAATACTGCTACTCCTCGTGTGCTTCTTAACATGGCCAAGGTAACCTCTTGTCACTCAGGAACATTCTGAGGTTCGAAATTGGTTTCTCCAGACACAATTTCCACCTTAAACCTCGGGTCCGCTGACCACTTATCGAGCCCATCCAAACTCAGCATTGAAACCATGGGTCAGAACTCGAATTTTGTCTACTTCGACAACAATTCTTTCTAAAAATTTTTCTTCAACTTCCACTAACATGGCCCATCTAGGCTCAGTGTTGTAACCATGCTTTGATACCATTTTGTAACATCCCAAGCCACCAACAAACCAATCGATGCTACCAACACAACCTTAACTTACCCTTTAAAGTTCTACTTCTCTATTCTGATCTGCGACAACTCCAACCTTAAACTATCGGGCTATGCCACATAGAGATACTTGTGGAAAAACATACACATCCATGTAAACATAGAATGACTATTCTACATATATATAACATAATAATGCGAAAATAATAATAAGCCTACACATGCAACATATACAACATACATAGGCAATAGTCATCAATTACAACATATGTACCATTACACATCATATAAATGAACATAAAATTGGTACTTATCTTTTATTAGGAATAACACCATCAACTACGTGCAGACCTTCCATGAACCTCCCAGCCATAGACCACGCTACTCATCACTCTTAGCAATAGGTCACCCCCGAGCTGGGACTAAGATCCACCGAGCAAGGGAATCATAGGCTAGTCAAGGTCAATAGGAAACACATAGTTTATGCGCATGCATTCTCTCCCAGAAGCCACTTATGTCCACTTCTCACAGACTCTCATTCCCCGCATGCCTGTCCTACCTCAGGATTATACACCTTCACTGTCATCAGGACAGTCCTTCGGCTGCTAAACCTCCCTTGCCTTGGGCTTCAACAACAGGTCGGACCAGAATTCTCTGAGCTCTATGGAAACTATAGGACCCCTTCCATGATTTCTCACTTCCTCTGTGCACTCTCTTACCTAGAAAGAGTCACTCACAGGCTTGACAACCTGTTTCTTCAACCACAACCACCTCTCTCACCTGGAGATAGTATTGCACATAGGCTTGACAAGTTGTTTCTTCAGCTTTGTTCCAACACAAAGAGAACAATAGTAAGACTCAACAAGGAATGGATGATGGTAGCCAATCACACTCAACCAAGGGACTGTGTGGCCACAACAACCCACAGTTAAAACACACATGGCATAGAAACTTATGGTATGCTCAGGTTTCACAGAAGACAACAACCCAAACAGTTTATCACGAACTCAGATTTGCAGTGTGGATAAACCCAGGGTCACAGGACACACAGGAGACACGACTCAATCCACGGATTACCGGTTTCAGAATGCGTGACAAGAAATTATGAAGAGGTCGATGATGGAGGGTAAACACAGAGACAAGACAGAATTCACGGGAATACACTAGTCAATGAAAGAGGTCTCACGGTTTCGGATTGCAGAGCTTCGTGAGGTATGCATCTATCAGACGCGAAGGTAACACGGTTCAAACAACCAATGAAAGAATGGAGGAAGGGAAAACTGGCAGAACGAACCCCCAACTCAGATCACATTTCATCTTTTAACCGCATGCACCCAGTTCGACACTCGTCTTCCTGAAGCTGCATGCATTGCCTTTTGCAAATGTTGGAGTTGCATGCGATGCCTCTCCCAGGACTTAGTATAAAAACATATTTGTCCCTCAACTTTGGAATAATAATAAAATATTATTATCAAGAACTTAATCCCTCAAGATTAGCCTCTCTTCCAACTTTTCAATGCCCTCTCCCTTACCCATTATGTGGAAGCTTAGTCCCCCATCACTATTTCTTCGTGGTCGGAAGACACACAGCAATGTTTATATTTTATTAATGATCTGTGCATAATTACATATACAAAAATCAGACTCGTAGCCTTTAACACCTAGGCTCTCTTGCCTAAATAACATATAAGCCTACCAATTTATCAACACTAGATTTCGTCCGATTCCTAAAGAAGCTCCCTAGCCCCTTCATATTAAACCCAAATTGGTTGGACGATACATTCTTTATTGAAGCCATAAAATCTCTTAGGTGCCCTTCAATCGAGCACTCTTGGAATCCATGCCTTTGGATTGGGCATCTTGGAACCCCATGGGTATTCTTGGAAACCCATGGGTATTATGGGAAGAATTAAACAAGGAACCCCCTGGGTATTCTGGGAAGAATTGAGCAAGGGTCCTTCAGATTCCGCTTGTCAGGATTAGAGGACCAAAAATTTATTGGTCCTTGCTGCATGGAAAAAACTGGGAACCCCTAAAAAGTTCGGAGATGGAGATTAAAAAAATATTTCTCCTCAAAATCCTTGGCAACAAAAAATGTTTGGGGCCTAATTGATAGCTCGGGGCTGTGGTGGCAAGTCCTTTAGGAAAAATATTTTCCAAAGGACTCTGTCGCGGAATGGGTCAAACAGCCAAAAAAGAAAATGGATGCAAAATGGGTCGACGTTTGGAAAGCTATGATCAAGGATTTTCCTCTTATTGGTAATTAATTAATCTGGAAATTTGGAAATATTCTCATTGGAAAGACCCATGGATTGGACGCAAACGTAAAATAATCACATTTTCCTGGATCATATTATCCAAACTATCGATAGAGAAGGATTTTTCTTTCTTCATCGGATGTAGAATCAAAATTTTGTAAATGATCATCCTGACTAGTTGTGTTTGCAGGATGCTGGTCTGAGAGAAGCAGATGTCCAAAAACCCAATGGGGCGTTATACCCCCGTCTTGGATATGAGGTTTTGGCTTTGGAAAGCCATCCAGATCCAATGCCATGGTGGGGGAGGATACTTTGAAAGCGAGAAAAGAGAATCTCTTTTTTATGTGGTTTCCTCTTTTAGATGAAGCTCTCACATGGAATAAGCCTCAAAAAAGGAACTTCGTTGGTTCGGGAACATGTAGTCTCTACAAACAGGACTCATAAATAATTCCCCATCTTTTCCTACAATGCCCTTGTGCAGTAGTTGCTTGGTTAGATCTTCAAAAAGCTTTGGGCGTGCATTGTGGTCGGGAAGGGGAAACTGTTGGTGATGCATTCAAAGCATAAATGGAAAATACTCACTCTATACATCACAAGGATTTGCCTCTAATTGCAAGTCGGAGCATATGGCTAGCAACCATTCTCTTTTTGGAGGAAATCCATCTCCCTTGCGCAGTGCAATTTCTAGTCTCTATATTCTCTCTGCTTTTCCTCAACTGAAGATACACACTGCAAAGAATAAACTCGAGACACAAATTACTATCGACATTCCCTGGGCCTTTTTTCATGGCCCAACCCAAGGAAATTCATTTGTTGGAGTCCCTCCGCTTCTCTGGAAATTTGGGGACAACCACAAACAATTTCAGTGTTCAACTAATGTCCTTAAATCTCACTCTTTCTGGCAATGGAAAATAACATTTTACCTCTTAATGTTTATGGAGACTCGATGCTAATTATTCGGTGCATAAATGGATTTCCTACTATACATAACTACAGGAAGCTAAATCAGGAAGCAGATCGACTCTCAAATGCTGATGGTTTAGAATTGGACAGAGGCGTATGGAAGATCACTGAAAAAATACCCTAAAGGCAAATCCAAATATTTTCACAGCACCTGGTGATCTCACGGATGTTCAAATCAGTACACTTGTTTTTTTATCCTGCTATAATACTGGTGGTGATACAATACTCGTGGTGAACTTATGGAAGATCACTGAAAAAATACCCTAAAGGCAAATCCAAATATTTTCACAGCACCTGGTGATCTCACGGATGTTCAAATCAGTACACTTGTTTTTTTATCCTGCTATAATACTGGTGGTGATACAATACTCGTGGTGAACTCGACTATTATAGAAAGTCCTACTTATTTTTCTACTTTTTATCAGCCTTAGGTATATGTATATGACAAATAAAAAATGGATAAATGTTCAGAACTCTCTTTATGATATTTTTTTCTTGGATATATATATAGATGGAGAGAAATTATATCCATTGAAATAGATGATTATTTTTTATATATTAATAGTTTTATGTTTTATTTTTTCTAATGAATGTATAATATGTGATATTGTAATTTTTTTTAAATTTTCAATATAATTTGATATATTCAATATTTGTTTTTTTTTTCAATTGATATATTTCATACCTTTTTTTTTCCATTTTTAATATAAAGTATAAGAGTTACATATTTCAGTTTGAGAAAGTTTTACGATAGCTCATTTTGAAAAAGATATATATATTTTTTATTTTTAAATCTAATATTTCTCTTTTTGGTAAAAATTACAAAATAGAAATATAAAATAAAATATATCTAGTTATGAAATGATAAAGTTGCATGAAATGGTATTATCAACTCAAAAAGTGTTAGAGTTCAAACTCTTAGGATTTAAGAAGGCCTATGGAGACAGAATTTAAGGGATTGAGGAAGATATCTTTGAAGAAAAGGAGTTATAAGTATGGCAGCATGGTGATTAATGAGATAAGATAGTCAAAAATTTTGAGCTGAATATTGTAAATCAACACTCCTAAAGCTGTCAAGAATTATGTTCCAAATTTAATAACTTTGAGAGTGTTAAAGACTTTATTGGATCACATTGCCTCATGTTTTAGATAAGAAGATCTTAATCCTAGCAGCCGAAACAATTTCGATCTACACAGAGTGACTATTTTTATGTCTTTCAGCAAGTCCGTAGATTTGTTTGAATTGTTCGAGAACATTTTCTAGATTAATTGTTCTTTGCAACAATTACATCTGATATCAGTAGAACCGCCACCAGGCTGAGAGGCAGAGTAACGGATTTCTCACCATCTCACTATTTCAAATAACAAAATAAATGGCTTAGACCAAGCTATTTTTGTTGACAGAACGTCCTGTTCGAAAGCAATACTTGTACTTTACTGTCACTAACCTAATTTCGTCATTTGTCATACTTGTACTCTACTGTTACTAACCTAAGTTTGTCATTTGTCAATAAGATAGTTTCTACGATAACCTATTTCTGGCTATTTTTGGTCATGTGTAAGCACTGATATAGTCTTGCTTTCTTCGTATCCAATCTATCTGACCGTGGAAACGAGAACCGGAAAGTTAAAATAGACTAACCCAATTGAACTTGCAGGATTTCGTGCCATAGGGTTTAACGTCCTCTTCTCCCTTTTCGCAGCAGTGATTATCAACGTAGCCTTCAGCTACTATACTCTTCCTGTAAGTATATTGCTGAAAGTAATTTTAAGCTAAAAAGCACGAATGTATCATATATTTGAGGTATGACATTTCATTATCTATTTTTTTTCTGAGCCAGTATGGATGTTCGTACGCAGGGATGGATACCGTCACTGAAACTTCCTATATACGTTGATAACATCCACAGAGCAAAGCATGGAAGCGACACAGAGGTGTACGACACCGAAGGGAGGTTCGATCCTGCCAAATTTGATGCCATCTTCAGCAAATACGCTATAAAACATAAAGACAAACTCACGTTCTGGGAGATCCAGTGCATGCTTAAAGGAAATAGGAATTCAAATGACCCTCTTGGATGGTAAGCCCGGTATCCAACAGTTGTTTTCTTTTTGGTTTCATTTATTTTTCCTGTGTACATACCCACTAAGGGTGAAATAATCTGGTTATCACATTTAAGTTTTTGGGCTGCCCCAGGGCCGCAGCGGAGCTCGAATGGGTCGCCTTGTATCTTATCGCCAAGAACAAGAATGGTCTTGTGGAAAAAGAAACCATACGAAGAATGTTTGATGGCAGCTTGTTTGAAGCATTGGCAAAACAGCATTCATCTCGCAAAAGGCTCTAAACATCTACTACTAAAATAATGTAATGTAGGGGCAATAAAATGAAGGCATCCTTCTCGCGACAGACGCTAAACATCTACTACTAAAATAACGTAATGTATGGACAAGGAAATAAAAGCACGTTGATCGATCTGCCTCGCAGGATAGTAATATTCAGAGTACCACAAAATTGAAATRAAGTAACATATGACAACGAAATATAGGTATCTTGCCACGTTTGGCTGACAGATCTTGGTATACCTGGCACAAGCTGTAGAAACAAACGTGTTTGTTTATTAAACATCTTGGATGGATTGGTGTTTTGTTCAAAATATTCATATTCTCAAATAAAATAAAATTCTAATTCCCATAAACATGTCGATGTCTCGATTCTTATTCATACTCATATTCGAGATGCCCAAAATGGAATATTTTTTTAGAAGGTTAGAGAAATTTTATGGGAAGACGTGAAATATTAGAAAACTTACATTCATTTAAATTTAAACATGTTTAAAGTTGTGTTTTTGAGGTGTAGAATAGTCTGTGATTGAGTGTGTTGTTAAAGGATTTTTTTGATGTAAAGTTATTAATTCAAAATCTACAGGGACAATCCCGGATGAGGTGCCATGCGGTGCAGGATGGGCACGTGGAGATGCGCCAAGAGGGGCCATCTATGGTGGCCAACTGCCCTCATATCCCCGTTAGTTTCACTTCAATCGGCCTCCATCATTTGACGGGGCCTCTCACGTACGAGAACAGGCTGGCTAGCCAGAGCATTAAGATCTCGGCCTTAATGGCTGCAGCCACCATTTATGTTCTTATCAGCCTTCTCGGAACCCTTAGGATGCATTTGCAACTCACAGAGCCGAGTAAGATTAGGAGCGAAGGAGAAATCCTAGCTCTCGTCCTCATTGTAATCATGCCGCGAGCTAGAGGAAGACCCCGCAGAGGAGCAGGGTGGTACGCGGCCGACTCTCGACGGAAAAGACACAAACGATTTGAGTGCGCTTTGGTTCTTGCTAAGAGGAAGAAACATAGGGAGACCATAGGAGTAGCCTCACCCCCTAGAACTTACGTCGAGGAAATTTCGACTACGGAGCTCCCCCATGACTTCTCTGAAAGTCGAATGTTTACAGTTCCGGACAATTGGAACCCCCGGCGTGCATTGAAGTAGAAGCACCACCGCTCTGCCGGCGAGATGCACGACGGTCCCAGCGAGGTTCTTCTGTTCAACATTGTCTCCAACTCTCTCTTTTTTTTTGATGTTTATCAGAGTTGTAGCTCTTCTCGTTAATAGCCCTGTTAGCGTTAACATAGGCCTTACTAAACTACTGTTGAAACTAGTCACGCACCATGATTTCCTTAGGGCAGGCTGGGGAAATGAGTTTTTTAAATTTGCATGCTATTCTGGACAGGCCAGTTGTCTCGGTTTCCTTCACCAACAGGACAGCTCGCACCTACATGTCATGGTGTATTTTCAGAAATTTTAATATAATAGGATTCGCTTTTTATCCCATCTACCACAAAGAGAAAGAGGCTTTTTAAGCCAAAACGACCAATCTAAGCCAACAAACAAATCAGAGCTAACACGTCAAGACGACCCAGTGGACACGTTGGAGAGATACCAAAACCAGTCAAAGTGTCTTTCTAAAACCAAGATTAAAGTGCCGTTATGATCAAAGTTTGTAATTGTTTTCTTTTCTGGTATTTAAGGTGAAGTTTTCAGAGTAAATAGCGGATGCGATGCGTGCGCTACGCCTAAATGTTTTTAGGCGAAATTAAAATACTGCACCCAAAGGGTTTTCAGGTTGGCAAATATTTCTTTTTTAAACGAGATAACGTATTGCCAAACCTTGCTTTCTGAGATATTTTTGTTACATAATATAAATATAGATTTATTTTCCAACAAAAGAACCTAACCTAATCCCTATAGTATATTATTACAGCTCAAATTTTATCATATCGTTCAAATAACATAATAACATAATAACATAATACATAATATTTACATCTACAGGTCCACATTTATTATTGTAAATTACCAGATTTATGGGCTTTTAATGATAAACGAACTTTTAAAAGAGACTATTTCATATGCTCCTAAAAAGGATTGTGATTACTTGGTCCTTAATATATCATTGATTTTCCATTTCGTATGTCTTCACTTCACGTAATTCATTCCGTTTTATATTACTTATATAGAGCCTTTAAAAATGACACAGTAGTTTTATTCAGATAACAAAATTACAAAAGGTAGATGTCAATGGTATTCATCGAGATAACAAAATTACAAAGGTAAATGTAAATGTTATTCATGTATCATAAGCTTCCCAAAAGTGTATATTAAAAAATGGAAGTAATTTTATTGAATTTCTCTCAATAAATATAACAAAATTACAAAGGTAAATGTAAATCGTATTCATGTATCATAAGCTTCCCAAAAGTGTATATTAAAAAATGGAAGTAATATTATTGAAATTCTCTCAATAAATATATATTAATTTTATTTATATTTTTGGATAATCTAAATCAATCTCTTTTTTTAAATAGTTTTGTTTTTTAGTTTTTTTATTAAATATAAAATATGTGATATTCTAAATTTTATTTTTAATTTTCAATATAGTTTGATATATTGTATATCTCTTTTTTTTTCCATTTTTTAATATAGAATAAGAGTTATATATTTCAGTTTGGGAAATATTTAAGAGAACCTATTTTGAAAAAGATTTTTTTTTAATAATTATTTTTTATATGTATTTTCTATTTTAAATATATTTTTAGAAAAAATAATTATAAAAACATTTATATAAATAATTTTATATAATAAAACATGTTTAATTTTATTTTTTATTTTTTTAATATGTGATGTTATAAAAAAATATTTTTAATTTTTAATATACTATAATGTGTTTATATTTTTTTATTTTTTAAATCTAGCTAGATTTTTTAATTTTTTGTTTATTTAAAAAAATATATATTTCAGATGAGGAGTCGAGAGGGATAAGCCTTAACGGGAAATCGTGTATCACGATTTTCCCATGCTCGAAACCTTTGCCTTTGGATTCTCCGATATCTCGATGCCCGATATTCGATGCGCCTTTCGCTTTAACACATCGCGGTCAAGTCAGGTTCATGTGACCTACGTTCATACTCATCAATGGTCACATGAACCTGACTTAACCGCGATGTGTTAAAACGAAAGGCTCATCGGATATCGGGCATCGGGATATCGGAGAATCCGGAGGCAAAGGTTTCGAGCATGGGAAAATCGCGATACACGATTTCCCGATAAGGCTTATCGGGGTTTGGGGTTTCAAAGTATATGACTCACTCTTTCATCGTGGTCGGTCTGCACCTTGCGGTTTTGATATTTTATTGAAGTGATGCATACATACAGATACAAAAATCCAGGCCTGTGGCCTTCTACCCTTAGGCTCTCTGGCCTAATCAAATACATAAGCCTACCGGCTTATACAAAACTTGGCTCACCAGCCTATAACACATATTTACAATGTCTTTCAGAGCATGGTTTACATCGTTTTAATATTATTTCCAAAAAGAGCCATGTGCATATTATTTTACCCTAAATTCTTTGGAAGGACGAGTGACTTCCAAATGTGAAGGAACGAGCTTCATGGGTGACAAGTGTCAACCCATGTGCATACAGTTAAAACTGCCGAAGCAAGCCGTGTTGGGTTTTTTTTCGCTCCCATTTCCGTCAACTGCTGCGTAGGTTCCTCCTCGATTCAACCGGACTGTCTGAGCGTGAATGGGTCGAACCTTTGCAGAGATACCCTCGTGCATCTTCTGAACCGTACACCCCTTGAACCCGGAAGCCTGTGTAGACCAATTTAGTTTTGAAAAAGTTCGAAGAAGTTTATGTTGTTAATGAATTTTTTGTTTTAAATACATTTATAGATTTGGTAAAAAATAGGCAATAGAATGTAGAAAATAAAATTTATTTATTTTAAAATCTATTTTTCGGAGAGTGTATGTTTTCATAGTTAGTCATGATTGTTAATGAATTTTCTAGAAACTTTCAACCTTTAATATTCCATCCATGATGAGGAACATAAAAAA
>JASDQU010736510.1:191559-206559 GCA_032191745.1 Picea mariana
ATATGACTGTTAAAAGAGGTACATGTTATATGTTATATATATAGGAGGGAGTATTATATGACTGTTAAAAGAGGTAAATTATATATATATATGAATATGAGGGAGTATTATATGACTGTTAAGAAGAGGTAGTTATATATATATATATATATGAGGGAGTATTGGTAAATTTTCAACTTGTCACTATATGAACTTGCCAGTATATGACCATCAAAAGAAGAGAAAATGAGTAAATATCAGTCAATTTTAATTATAGTATATAACAATAAAAAAAAAGAGAAAATGAGTGAATACCCGTCAATTTTAACTACTGACAGTGGCTTTAATTTATATGTTCATCAGTTAGATTTTTTTTTAAGATTTTAAGGTAATTGTTTTATATGTTCATTAGTTAGTGCTTTATTTTAATATTTTAAGGCAATTTTTTTTCAATTAACAGTAAGATTTGAAATTTATAGGACAAGTTTATAATTTGATTTTTAAATCCAAGTGCACTCATTATTTCTAAACAGAAATCCGAATTTTAATACATTGAAATATAAGATAGTTATAGATTTTGCTGTTTATACATTAGATTTTGCTGGTTCAATTTACCACATATATAACTGCGTCAATAAATATATAATTACATCATGAAAATGGACATGTTCTGCAACCCAATTGGAAAAAAAATATAAATTCCAGATTTCCGAGTAACGTAAAGTTCAATGGTTATTTTTTCCCATTTTTTAATGGTTTTTCCATTTTATTTTTTAACTATTAAGATCGTAATTTTCGGATCTCTCCATGTGTTTTCATATCAGATCCATTAAGTTTTAAAATATTTTTTTAATGTTAATATTATTTATTTTTTAATAATTAATTTAATTTTTAAGAAAATGTAAAAAGTTTTTGATGATTAACATCATAATTTTGATGATTTTTTAAGTTTTCAATATATTATTTATTATTTTATATTTTATGTTGATTTGGTTTAATTTATCTTTCCAAATTTAAATTTAATAAATGAAGTGGTAAGCACTTAATGAGTATATTAATGTAATGGTTTGACATCTAGTTTGATCATAGACATCTTCGTGAAATATCGGTGGAACAGTGCAGCTTAGTAACTTTTCCTAAACAAATGGAGTGTTGATTTAGATGCAAAGTTAGAGATATTGGAAATAACCCCATCTGAATTAAAATACCATGTTATTTTGCTTCCCTTGTGCTCTGAGGATGATTTTCATGAAATTGGGAACTTGTTAGGGTTTTTTATGAGGCAGATCTATCTTACGAGTCTACATGACGCAGGGGCATAGTCCGTATATTGGTAGGGATAAATTTGCAAGGTGTTTTGGTGGACTCAATCACAATTCAATGAAGAGATGAGATATTATGTCAGCATTTTTATCACAAAGGTATTCCTTTTTAGTGTTGAGAATGCCACCTATATGGTCATCTAGCAAAGGAATGCCTCAGGAATGTTAAGAGTTGAATATGGATTCAAAAGGATAGAGAGACTTAATAGGGTGATCAACCTTCAAGTCCTTCATCTCGATCCCAATATATGTATGTCATTGTTGCAACAAAAGAAAAAGAGGTGCACATCACTTTATTGAACACCAAACCCTTGGCTCCTCTAGTTTTCCCTGTGATTTAGCTAGGAAATTCATTTCCATCTTCACCCACACTTGATCCCACTATTGATGATGTCATGGGTTTTTATCTTTGCAGGGATTCCATCCCAAAATTGATGTTAGGTTCTAGTATTGACTTCCTTTCAAGCATTTTTAGCCTCATGGGTCCTAAGCCCGCTCCCCTCATTCCCCTTGCAAAACAAATTAACATTGACCCACATGATAATTTTCCTCCCTTTCCCCATCATCCCCTATCACCCTAGGATTTCCCTCCCCTCCCATTGATTGGTTGCACTTCTCCTCCTCCAAAATTTATTCTATGTTCCCATTCCCGATGTCCTATCACCCTATATCTAGGCTTAGAAGGAGGTATGGGATCCTTTGAAGAGAAAGGGAAAAAAAATGTTCATAGAGGATGAAAATCCTTTCTCTCTATTGCACAACAATATTCTTCCTTGAAATTAACTGGGGTCACCAAAAATATATTATTAGGGCCCTTAGAACATCGTCCCCCTGCACCCCACCATCATGATCTTTCTTTCTTTAAACTATAGGGGGTTGGCTAATCCCTCTCTAAAATTGGCCATAAAGAGGCTTATTCAGATTCATAAGCCTTCTATTCTGATGCTACAAGAAACTATGATGGATGGTGAAAGAGCTTCAAAAACCTTGTCCTCAACTTTGCTTGGTTGGGATTTCTTGGGGTCTGTCACCATCGATTTGTCAAGTGGAATCCTTAAGTGCTATGAGAATTAAAAATTAAACTTACAAAACTTTTGGGCTATTCAATCAGGCATGGAACTCTCCTTCTCCTCAAGTGAGCTTAACCTAAATTTCCTATGCCTCAAAATTTATGGGCCTTATTAAGATAGGAAATATTTTTTTGAACATGCATTAAATCTCTCCTTCATTAAGTCTGGTTCTGTGATTTTGGGTGGAGACTTAAAATTCACATTGGGCGCATGTGAGATATGGGGGGCAACTACAAATCTAAATCCCCTTGCATAATTTTTATCCAAAACCTGGAGTTCGCAGGCCATTTAGATATACAAATGACTCGATGCTTCGCTACCTTGAGGAATATGCATTCATAGGATTCTCAACTTGCAAAGGTCCTCATCATTTTCTTCTCTCTGATCATTTTCTACAAAAAAACCTATGAATTAATGTAAGATCACCACTCAATTTTTTTGGATTTTTACTTAGTTTTGTTGAGTTGGCATTTCGTCAAACAATTTTCTTTTGTAGTGTTTGTATGTATTTGTTGATGTAAAGGCTTTATAAATAGTTTGCAACCTTTGAACTGTGTTTAGTCACATAATATATGACAATAAAACTATGAAAAAATATACAGAGTTTGTGCCAACAACTTATTACACTAGAATTATGAGCAACAATAATATATTTCTCTCTCACATAGACTATAACAACAACTAATGGAGACAAGTTTTTCATGTGTATTAAGTAAAAGTGATGCCTGTGTAGTAAATACAATGTACAATAATTATATATGAAGAGACATACCTGTAGGATGAAGTTTGTGTGCAATGATTGATAAATAAGTGAATAACATACCTCCTTATAGCCAAATGGACCACAAACAGAGACTACACAGTCTTTCCCACAAAGAAATCATTCATCACATAAGAAATCAACTCCTCCTTTATAAATTTGACCCCAACAACCAACTCATCCAAATCTGGAAGGTGATAACAGCCACCAGTCAAGCGCTTTTCTCTTACTCAAAAATCTATCCACAGTGAGAATGTGTCTACCCACTAACAAGGATATTCTCACCACATATAAATAACCCAAATCACAGAGAAATAACTCGGTTCCATATCTATATATGTGCCTAGACACACTATAGTCTTAGCTCATTTTTTCTCTTCTCAACTTGGCCTCTGAAAAAGGGAGATTCGACCCACACACTATTTAATTCTCACCAACAACAAGAAAATCAAACTGCAAAGAACCAAAATGAAGATATATGGACTGATCCCTTCTCCAAATCTATTTAGGGAGTATCGTTGCAACATTGTAACTAGTGATGGATGAAGGGTTTCCAAAACCCTAGTCTCTTTTTCAAGAGCTCTCCAATTTTTTTCTCAAATAAGTGATATGTAAGAATTATAATGGACTCCTCCTATCCCCTTATTTTATACTTCTAACTTGAGATTTTATTTCCTTCTCTTATGAATGTGGGATAATGTTCCCTTGATTATTTTTCTACCTAGCCCATGAGAACTCAATTAGGCTAGTGGAATTCTCTCCGAGAGAGATTATACAGATGGGGACAATACAGTCCTCCCCGCCCAAGATTGTTGAAGTACCTACTCTCTTTCTCATGTAGCGTCCTCGATAGGAAAATCCTTCCATTTGACAAGGTACTCCCCGACAATTCAGTTCCTTAGATTTCTCTCCTTGATCTCCAAAATTTCATCAGGAACCAAAATTAATTTCCCCTCTTCATCCAGTGGTGGTAACCCAGTAGAGGTAGGGATATGTTGTCCCAATGCCTTCTTGATACATGAAAAATGGAAGACATTATGTATTTTGCATCCCTTTGGAAGCTCTAGCTTGTATGCCACCTCTCTTGTGCACCTCTAAATCATGTAGGGTCCGTAGAATTTGGGTTTCAATTTTTTTGCCCTCTTCATATTAAGTGATGACTTTATATAGTGTTGCGGACGTAGGTACACCAAGTCTCCGACCTCAAATCTATGTTCCACCCGATTCCTATCTGCATAGACATTCTGTTGATTCTGAGTCATCTGTAAATTTTTCTTAAGGGTCCGTAGAATATCCTGACTCTCCTGAATCCAATATTTATCTTTAGGTGCTTTGATGTCTCCAAACACCCGATCCACAAATGTAGGCGCATCATATCCATACAAATCTCGGAAGGGTGTCATCCCAATCAACATGTGATAGGTTGTATTGTAGCAGTGCTCACCCAAGTGTAGCCACTTTATCCAAGATTTTTGTTGGCCTAACATATAATTCCTTAGATATCCCTCAAGCCATTTATTCACAATATCAGTGTACCCATGATGAACACCAATTTACAAATGAACAAGGTGCACCAAGGGGAACCTTGTGATGAAGTACATAGAGATGATTTCCCATTTTTGTTCTGGGGTGGGAAGTTGCTGAAGTATTCTGATCGGTTGATTATGCTCCATTTTGTTCTATCGACATAATTTCCATTCCCTCACAAATATCAACACATCTGTCTTGAGGCCTTTCCATGTAAATATTTCCCTGATCTTCCTGTAGATTTTCAAGTACCAAAGGTGTCCCATCAAAGTTGATTTGTGTGTTGACTGCATTATTTTTTCCTTCAGATGAGATTCTGGTACTAAATAGATCCTATCTTTTTAATAAATGATGTCATCCATAACTCGGTACCGATCATCCTATATCCAACCATCTAGGATCTCACAAGAAAAGCTATCCTTGGAGTATCCTACCAACATGAGATATTTACAATCAACTAAAATATCCATGAGGGAGAGAGTGGATGGTACCCTTGAAAGGGCATCACCCACCACATTGTTATTTCCCTTCATGTATTCAATCTCGATATCATATGCTTGAATGTTATTGATCCACTTATGTTGCCTCTGTCTCAATTCTTTCTGCTTCACGAGGAACCTCAAGATGTTATGATTTGTCTTTAGTTTGAACTTGTTCCCCACCAAGTATTGTCTGAATTTGGCCAATGCATGCATAATGGCCAACATATCCTTGTCATTTATTGAATAATTCCACTCATAATCCCTAAGTTTCGGCTCTCAAAAGAAACATGATGATTATCTTGCATAAACACAACTCCTATCCCTATCCTTGAAGCATCACACTCAAGCACAAATGGTTGAGTGAAGTCTAGTAAGGCTAGCACAAGGCATGAACTCATTACATGTTTCATTTTCTCAAATGTCATATGTGCCTCATCTGTTCAACTGAAATATCCTTTCTTAGCGATATATGTAAGAGGTGTCATCAACTGTGAGAATGCATTAACAAATTTCCTGTAATAAGTGCAGAGCCCTAGGAAGCTTTTCAATTCTGTCAAATTTCTAGGGGTAGGCCACTCTATAATTTCCATGATTTTCTCCTTGTGGACCTGGACATAATTTTCCCCGATCACATGCCCCAAGTAAATCATATTAGTCATGCCAAACTCACATTTGGAATCTTTTGCATAGATTTGATGCTCCTCCAAAACCCTCAATGCCTCATGCAAATCCCTGAGATGATCCTCCCAAGTCTTGCTATAAATGAGAATATCATCAAAGAATACCAACAAAAATTTCCGCAATTGCTTATTGATAACATGGTTCATGCAGGACTGCCATGTAGCAGGGGCATTGGTTAGCCCAAACAACATAACCAAGAACTCATAATTCCCATAATGGCATCAAAAGATAGTCTTCTAAATGTCCTGCTCTCGAACTCGAATTTGGTGGTATCCTGAACAAACATCAATCTTCGTGAAATATTTTTCTCCCCTCAACTCATATATAATTTCATCAATCCTTGAAATTTGGTACCTGTTCTTTATGGTTTTCTTGTTAAGTGCTCGTTAGTCAATGCACATCCTCATGGAACCATCCTTTTTCTTAACCAATACCACAAAAGAGGCAAAATGGCTAGAAATGGGCCAAGTGTGACCCATCTTTAACAAATCCTTGATGGTTTTGTCTATCTCATATTTGTACATCTTGGGGTGGCGGTAAGGATTTAGTTATGACAACTTGAATCCCTTCTTCTAACTCTATGATATGTTCAAATCCTCTATCTCGGGGTACTCCTAGAGGAATTTCATCAAAAACCTTCTGATGCTTGCGAAGAAATACCTTAATATCATCTGGATATTGTCGAGGACGATCTAGTGGCTCCTTGTCAGAAATGTATCACTCAATTTCCCACTCTATGTCTCCATGCCGCATCACTGCCTCCATACTATGAGATGACACGATCTTGGGTGGATACTAGTGCATAGCTTGTAAAACCACCTTTTTTCCATATGGTCCCATGAACTCCATTTCCATAGTCCTTTGATCAATAGTGTATTTCCCAATGGAGTATAACCAATGAACTCCAAGCACCACATTAATGTATGGCACATCTGCACAAAGAAATCATCTGTCAACGTATAATTCCCCATGGTTATTTTCAAGTTGGGGATCCATCTAGTGCATTCCATCTTATATCTTCCAAGTATGATCATGGTGAATCCCTCAAACTCCTCCATCAGAATCTCTTGCATGTCCATCAAAGTTGCATCTATAAAGTTGTGGAATGCCCCACTATCAATCAACATTGTAACCTTGTGCCCCTATAGGACTCCTCAGACTCTGAAAGTGTGGTACCTGAGAAGTCCCGATATGGATGCCATAACAGGGCTCTTAGCCCCAGCCTGTGATGTCTCCTCACCCAGTGTTTGGTGTTCCTGTTCTAATTCTTGTTGATCTTCCTCATCATCATTATCATTGTCCAAATAGACCTCAATATAATGATCTTGTCAGTCTTGTATTTTCCGACACACTTATTCCCTAGTACCCATGACCCCTGACAACTAAAGAACAATTTATTCCTCCTTAGGTCCTTTCTTGTTTCTTCATCCATCTTTGGCTTCCCAGCCCAATCCCTTTGAAATTCTTTGTTTTCCTTGCTCTTATGTATGAAGGTGGGTTTCAGAGGAAACATTCTCTTAGGAACAACATCCTGCATGTCCCTAGTACGACTGACTACATCCTGCAAAGTGGTGGGTTTGTAGGCCTTCACCCATCCACATAATGGCTCTGTTAACCCCTCAATGAACAACATCACAAAGTGTGCCTCATATATGTTTGTCACCATCATTGCTAATCTATGGAACTTAGAGATAAAGGCCTCTAGGCTACTTGTCTTCTTGAGTTGATCCAGCTCTCGAGAATAGATCTCTGGTTATTTCGTGTAAAACCTCTCAATGTTCCCCTGTGTGAAATCAAGGTATGAAGTGATTCATGAATGGCCCAGTGTCACTAACCCATGGTACCACCATTCATGGGATTATTTTAGCAAATGCAGGGTCGAAAGCTTAATAGCATCAACTTCAGCCATTTTGTTGAGCTTGAAATAAGTCTCAAACTTCTGCACCCATGCTCTAGCAACTCATTTTGGTGACTCATCAAAGTTTGGAATGATCACTTTCCCCAATGTGTGTTTTAACTCCATGTTTTTGGACATTGTCCCTTTGGCCCCCCTAGGCTTGTTCTTGCTTTTTAAGTGGAAAAAATCAAGAAAGGACATGTCAGCCTGAAAATCCTCTCCCAATATACGGTACTCCTCCAAATAAGATCCAAAGGGTATATCCTGATCAGTCTTGTCCATTCACCCTAATGCATCATTATCAAGGAACTGGGGCATGGTAGGCCTCGCTGTCCTGGTGTACAAATGGGGGTGGCTCTACATTGTGGTGTGAGAATGGCTTCCTTCCCCATTAGTAGAGTTTCTTTCATTGTTATGATTTTTTCTTTTCTTGACTCCCCATGGTGTTAACTGCCATCTTCCCCATCAAATCCATCATTGCTTTCTGGCCCCGGGCCAAATCATTCAATGCACTGAGAAGACTGGTGAAATCATGTTCATCTTTGTCACTCATGATGTCTTCACCCTTATCTACCTTATTTACCTCAGTTTGATCTTCTAATTCCTGAATTGGTTCTTCCCTATCCAATGGAGACTATGGACTCTGGTATCTCTTCCTTCCATGGGTGGCGTTCTTCCTATCCTCCCTATTCATTTACTACCCGATTCTTTTAACTTTCATATACCTACAGATGAGCGAGAAACATTCTTTGATACCATTGTGCAACTTATTACACTAGTCATGTGTGTTAAGTAAATTTGTTACATGTGTAGTAAATACAATGTAAACTAGTGATGGATGAAGGGTTTCCAAAAACCTAGTCTCTTTCTCAAGAGCTCTCCAAAAATTTTCTCAAATAAGTGATATGTAAGAATGATAATAGACTCCTCCTATCCCATTTTTTTATACTTCTAACTTGAGATTTTCTTTCCTTCTCTTATGAATGTGAGATAATGTTCGCTTGATTATCCCACGAGAACTCAATTAGGCTAGTAGAATTATCTCTTAGATAATTAAAGAATGGGTCTCATCAAGAGGAGACTCAAACCATAGTACAATCATACTGGATTTGGTACCATTCCTAAATAAGATACCTAGCCCCTTCATATTAAACCCAATTTGTTTGGAGGATTCATCCTTTATTGAAGCCATAAAAACTTCTTGGGTACCCTTCAATCGAGCACTCTTGGAATCCCCTTATCTTCAATTTGTTGAAAATTTAAAAAGGGATAAGGGAGATGCAAATTCTTGGAAGGATGAAAGGAGACATAGATAAGATAGGAAACTATAGGCCATTGAATTAAATATAAATTTGTGGGGAGAGAGAAGTTCAAGAGCCCTTATCTAATCAAATGAAATATGATTTAAAGGTTGTTTAGAAGAATAGAATAAATTTACTCCTCTCAACAGAAAATCCATGGAGAATAAAATGTAGAGCCTTCTAGCTATAGGGAGGAAATGAAAATGTCAAAATTTTCCACAAATTTGCAAACTGGAGAAAATCCATAAACACCATCTAGGCCATTAATAGATCTAATGGAACAACTACTTCCTTCAAGGAAATATTCGAGGTGGGGACATCTAATTTCAATAATTTGTTTCATGAATATTCTCTAGCAACCATCGATGTTCTTTTGCAAACTGGAGAAAATCCATGAAAACCATATGGACCATTAATAAATCTAATGGAACAACTACCTTCAAGGAAATATCCGAGGTGGACACATCTCATTTCAATAATTTGTTTCATGAAGATTCTCTAGCAACCATCGATGCTATTTTACAAGTAGCTGGCCGTTTCCAAAAATTTATAAACCTGGAAGAGAATGGAGGTCTCATGTCACAAGTTATCAAAGAAGAGGGAGAAAGTGTATTGCATAGTTTGCAAAAGGACAAACTCCCATGCCAAGATGGTCTCCTTATAGAGTTCATTCTGAGGTATTTTGAATTTCTATGGGATGACCTATTATAGATGGTGGAATACTCTAGATCATTAGGTCAAGTGTTGGCTTCCACTAATGCCAACTTTATAACATTAAATCCAAAATCTAATAATCATCACATTTTTTATTAATTCAGACCCATCTCACAGTATAACACTATCTACAAAATCATTTCAAAGTTGATAACCTCCATACTAAAATATATTCTCTATGAAAACCTATCCTTGGAGAAATTTGGGGGCACCAGACCCATGAAGCCATAGGTCTTGCTCAGAAAGTCCTCCACTCTATCCACACTGGGAAGCTTCAATATGTTACCATAAAAATGGATCTTTCAAAAACCTTCACCAGGGTCAATTGGTTGTGCTTCAGGATGATCCTTCTACAACTTGGGTTTGGACATTCATTTGTGTCCTAGGATCTCATTACATTAGCTCGACCACCTTTGCAATTTTGATCAATAGTTCATCAACCCCATTTTCATAGCGAAAGGGGTCTGAAAGAAAGGTTTCCCTCTCTCCTCTCTCATTTTCTTATTGGTACCCTTAATGGTATCAGAAGGTTTAAGTCGATAGATCCATAATTTTGTCATAGTTGGGTTATTCAAAGGCATTCATATCAGCCCCAGTTTCTCACACACACCTTCTATTAGTGGATGATATTCTTATTTTCTACAAAGGAGAGATTCAATATGTGGAACACCTAAAAGGCCTTCTTTCCATTTCAAGTTGTGCAATGGGAATGCAAATCAACTTGAATTTATTTTTTTTTCCAACATGGGGGCTCTCTAATCAAGATGGCCTCTACATAGACCGACTCTTAAATATGCCACTCAATGATGTGAAATTAGGATTGAAATACCTAGGCTTGAATGTAAAATGCAATGAATATTAGAAAAATGATTGGCTATAGCTTCTTGCAAAAGTGGAGAAGTGGATTCATGAATGGTGTAATTGTTGGTTGTCTAGAGTCAGAAGGCTTGTCTTGGTTAAGTCAGTCCTTGAATCCATGCCGTTGTATTGGGTGTATTGGGATTCCCTAGCTTGGAACCCCAAGGGTATTCCAGGAAGAATTAAACAAGCCTCCTTCAGATTCTGCTGTTCAGGATTAGAGGACAAAACATTCTTGGTCCTTTCTTCATGGAAAAAACTGGAAACCCCTAAAAATTTGGGAGATCGAGATTATTTTTTTTTTCTCTTCTCAAAATCCTTGGCAACAAAAAAATGCATGGGGCCTAATTGATAGCTAGGGGCTGTGGTGGCAAGTCCTCTAGTAAAAATAGTTTCAATAGGACTATTGTAGAAGACAACCAAAAAAATGGATGCAAAATGGGTAGATAGTTTGGAAAGTCATGATCAAGGATTTTCCTCTTATTGGTAATTAATTAATCTGGAAAGTTGGCTCACGAGAAAAAATTTCTCATTGGAAATACCCATGGATTTTCCATAAATGTAAAAATAATCACATTCTCCTTGATCATATTATCCAAACTATCGATAAAGAAGGGTTTTTCTTTCTTAAACGATTGTAGAATGAAAATTTTGTAAATGATCATCCTAACTAGTTGTGTTTGCAGGATGCTGATATGAGAGAGGCAGATGTCTGAAAACCCAATGGGGCATTATCCCCCTCTTGGATATGATGTTTTGGCCCATCGATATCCAATGCCATGGTGGGGGAGGATACCTTGACTAAAAAACTGAGATTAGACAACCTCAATAACAGTGAGGCTATAAGGGTATATCACAAGTGAGACTAATCTCACAACACACTCTCTATAATTTAATAAATTTCATACAAATATACAGGTTTAGGATAGCCCCTAATAGCGTCCTAAATTGGTGTGGATCCGAAAACCACTCAAACACTAATTTAGCAATATGTTTTAACAATTTCCTAACTATGGAATTTCACCATTATTATCCAACACTTTGAAAACTAGAGAAAAGAGAATCTCTTTATTTGGTTTATGCTTTTAGATGAAGCTCCCACATGGGATAAGTCTCAAAAAAGGAACTTCATTCGTTCGGGTAGATGTAGTCTTTGCAAACAAACTCATAAATAGTTCCCCATCTTTTTCTACAATGCCCTTGTTCAGTAGTTGTTTGGTTAGATCTTCAAAAATATTTGGGCATGCATTGTCATCGGGAAGGGGAATCTGTTGGTGATGCATTCAAAGCATGGATGGAAAATACTCACTCTATACATCATAAGAATTTGCCTCTCTCAAAGGCTACTGGTTTAGAATTGGATAGAGGCGTACAAAAGATCAATGAAAAAAAACCCTAAAGGAAAATCCAAATATTTTCACAGCACCTAGTGATCTGTGTGATGATGCCTTGTGATTTGCAGAAATTTGAAAATTCATTGGAGCTGTATTCTCCTCCTCTATCTGACCTAAGTGATTTTACATATTTTCCACTCTATTTTTCAGCTTCAACTTTGAATTCTTTGAACTTTTTAAAGGTTTCGGACTTGTGTCTGAGAAAATAGATCCAAATTTTCCTGCTAAAGTCATAAATAAATGTTAGAAAATAAACGCTACCACATATTGAATCTATTTGCATTGGTCCATAGAGGTCAGTGTGGACCAGTTCTAGCTGTTGTTTGGCTTGAGTGGAGGACTGTGGAAAACTAGTTCTCTTATGTTTTCCAAGAATGCAAGACTCACATGGGGGATTTTCCTCTTTGAAAATAGGGAGACCTTTGACCATGGAATGCTTTTGTAGAAGACTTAAACTCTAAAAAGGTAGATGTCCAAATATTGTATGCCAAACCATAGTTTCATTGGGGGTGTATGCACTTTGTGCATATGATTGGATCAGATTTGCAGTTCTGAGGGTCAGGGGAAACATCCTATTCTGAGTCATATGGATTTCAGAAATCAATTTTCTGCTGGACGTTTTATCATATATCCTACATGATGCTCCTTCAAAAAGTACCTTATAGACATGTTCAATTAGATGTCCTACACTTAACAGATTATGTGTCAAATCTGGAACATGATAGACATTGTGTATGTATTTCTTTACATTTTGTTTATTAAGAATAGGAACAGTTCATTTTCCTTGAACTTTGACTAAAGAATCATTGGCAAGTGTAATATCAAATGAAATTGAAGAATCAATGCATGAGAGTAAATCTTTGTTACATGTCATGTGGTTGTTGCAGCCATTGTCCAGCAACCAAATATCTTTAGGTTGCTCTTCAGTCTTGTGGCATGAGATAAACATACCATATGAGGTTTCTCCTTCATGATGTGAGATATGTGCTCAGCCTGAGAGATGATAGGCTTTCTTCTTCCTGCATTCAGATTCATAGTGCCCATACTTTTTGCAGTAATAGCATTGTATGTTGGATTTGTCATTTGATCTTTTCCCTCTACTTCTTTGAGGATGGAAATTCTGATTCTGGTCTTGTTGTCTGTGACCTTGGAAATTTTGATTCAAGTTCTGTTATCTGTGGCCTTCACTTGAGTGGTGGTTACTTGGACTGCTCCCTCTTCCTCGGTGACCTCTACCTCTCCCTCTGCTGAAGGAGAATTGAGTCTTGAAGGCATTCGTTGTTGACTCGTCGGCTATATGAAGTCTGGTCTCATGTGTCAATAGAGAACCCATTAATTCATCTATTGAAAAATTTGACAGATCCTTGGATTCAAGGATGGTTGTAACAACCATTTCGAATTTCTTTGGTATACTTCTAGGAACTTTCTCAACAATTCATTGATCAGGGATGGATTCACCAGTAAATTTGATCTAGCTTACGATTCCCATGAATCTATTCATAAACTGATCAATGTTTTCAAACTCTCACATTCTTAACGTCTCAAAATTTGTCCTCAAGGTCTGCAGCTTGACTATTTTGACTATGTCATTTCCTTGGTAGGCAGATTTAAGGATGTCCTAGGCCTGTTTTGAGGTAACAATGCCTGTGATTTTTGGGAAAATCGAGTCATCCACTGAATTTTGAATACAGAATTTTGATTTATTCTCTCTGTTCCTTTATGTTGCCTGAGAAGTTCTCTGTTGGTTGGTCATGGAAGCAAGGTCTGCTGGATATGATTCCACATATCCAAGATCCACTTGATCCCACCACTCTTTTTCTTGCAAGAAGGATCTCATTCGAAGAGACCAAAATTCATAATTCTTTCCAAGAAGAACCGGTCCTTGAGTTGGTCCTAAATTGCTCGAGGTGGCCATCTTTGAAGAAAAAAAATTAGGCAACAAAGAATTGTTTAAATGTTTGCGTGCTTACTAGTTTCCTACGCATAAAACTAGGTCTATGAAGTTCTCTTAGTGACTTCAGACCAAAAAACGTAAGGTAGACCACTTCTTTAGCTTTGATTTGGCTGGATTTGACTATTCGAGCATGAGATCTACAGATTCAGAGCTCTCATCTCTGTTCTTTAGCAACAGTAGCAATTGTATCCCCTTTAATGCGGGAATCGGGCTTTCTAAGTTTACTCGAGAGCCAAAAAAAATTGATGTTTAGCTTCTCATGTGACCGTGGGTTGAAAACCAGGTGCTTCAATGAAAGGCGCATTAATATTTCATGTGTCGAGACTTTGCGAGTGAGACAACCATGACTCCCCGACTCCCAAAATGTCGAAAATCTTCCTGGACAACCAATGGTCCAGATCTCTTCTTGATCAATGGTTGTGATCTAATTACGAATTCGTGTCTTGTGAATTCTCACAATTTCCCCCTTTGACTTTTCCCTCCTGCAAATCAATGAAATGTTGATCTCTCGCCATGCATTCCTTCCAATGGATGGTTCAGATGACGTCGGGATTTCATGACTTGCGACCTTCAATTCACGACCTCCTTCACACTCTCGACTCCCGAAATGACGATATTTTGGATCACCCCAAATGCAACGATTCACGCTCCTCTAGATATAACGACTCAAATTAGATTGTGATTTTGTTTTTCGCAAGTTCTTATGACTCGACCTTTGATTCATTCGAGTCACGAGTCATGGAAACATTGATCTGTTTCCACCTGTCCTCTGACAATGGATGGTTTTGATGATTTACAAATTAGTGAAGTGTTGTTCCAATGTTGTATCCAATGGTTCTCAATGATCCACAGCCGACGATTGAGATTTTCTTTGGAATTTTGATGTTCGGCAGTTTCGACAACACTGCACCACGTTGTCTCTGAACTGCAAACTAGTGAAGTATTGATCGTCTGATGTGTGTCTCCTTCTGAGATCGACAGTCAGGATTTGTTTCGGACTTCAAAAATTCGGAAGTCTTGTCTCCTTTGCAACCTTTGCACGAAATCGCCGAATACGCGAA
>JASDQU010736510.1:243992-260207 GCA_032191745.1 Picea mariana
GATGATGCATCAACCGAGCATATGATCAAAGCCATTGCCAGGATGGGTGCGAAGGCGAAAATGGATATTCCAGTTTATGAGGGAAATCTGGATGCCGAGGAGCTGCTATATTGGATTAGAGCTCTCGATACATATTTCGACTATGAAGATATCGAAGAGGATAAGAAATTCAAGCATGCTGTCACACGATTGAAAGGACATGCAGCATTGTGGTGGGACGAGCTACAAGCTGACAGATGCTGCAAGGGCAAGAAGAAGATAAAGAGTTGGGACAGGATGATTGCGAAGATGAAAGCGAAGTTCATCCCAAGAGATTACCAAATCACTTTGTTCAGGAGGATGCAGAACCTGAGATAGAAACTGATGACAGTGAAAGAATACACTGAAGAATTCTATCGACTGAACATTGGAGTAGGTCATCGGGAGAGCGATGATGAGAAGGTTTCTAGATATCTGAATGGTCTGAGATACAAAATTCAGGATGAATTTAGCATGGTAACCATCAGGACTGTGGAGGATTCTTACCAATTGGCTCTGAAAGCTGAGGAGAAGCTGAGCCGTAAGCAAGGTCAGCGAGGGCGAGGCAGGAGTCAGCCCATAGGCAAGGCAGTTGCCCAAGACAAATACCAAAATCCCAAGGAGGAATGGAAGAAACCTCAGGGTAAAATTGAGAGAGGTGGAACCTCACAGCGAGGGCAACGATATGCTGAGCAAAGAGGACAACATACAGAGCAGAGTGGAGGATATGTTGATGGAAATACTTTTCCTCATACCAGAGGCAGAGGAAGAGGCCGAGGTGGAGTAATCACGTGCTTCACGTGTGGAAAGAATGGGCACAAGTCTTATGACTGTCCAAAGAAAAAGAAGGATGGAGGAGAAGCTCACATCACCGAAGCACAGAAGTGGGATGTTGAGGCCGAAGACACGGAAGGTGGAAGGTCATTGATGATGCGTAAAGTTCTCTTAACACCCGGGAAAGAGGTGGAGGACTCAGCTCAAAGAACCAGACTTTTCAGAACAGCTTGCAAGACCAAGGATTGGGTATGCAAGGTTATTGTGGACAGTGGTAGCACAGATAATCTCGTTTCAGCCGAGATGGTGGAAAAGCTGGAGCTGGAGACAACTGATCACCCGAATCCATACAAGGTTTCATGGTTACAGAAGGGACATCAGGTATGTGTCACTAAACAGTGTTTAGTTGAATTCAAGATAGGAGGGTATAATGATAAAGTACTCTGTGATGTCATTCCTATGGATGTATGTCATCTATTGCTGGGTAGACCATGGAAATACGATAGAAATGTGATTCATGATGGGAGAATGAACACATATACCCTGGAGAAGAATGGGATGACATATAGGTTGCTTCCGATAAAGGATAAGGAGATGAAGCCGGAAGTAAATAGCACAATACTTCTCATGAGTGGGAAGGAGCTTCTTACAGAGGTGAAGAAGAAAGAAGATCCACAATTCTTTGTGGTTAGGAAACCGAGGATTGTTCTGACTAGCACAAGAGTGGATGATTTATCGCATGAGGTTCAGGAACTGTTGGAGGAGTTCGCTGACATCATAGTGGATGAATTACCTCGTTCGTTGCCACCGATGAGGAGTGTGAGTCATCATATAGACCTCATACCAGGAGCTAGTTTTCCGAATAAAGCAGCGTACAGGTTGACACCGCAAGAGAATGAGGAGGTTAAGAAGCAGGTCCAGGAGTTATTGGACAAAGGATTGGTCAGGGAAAGTTTGAGTCCGTGTGATTTTCCGACAGTACTCAGTCCGAAGAAAGACGGAGGCTGGAGAATGTGTACCGACTCAAGAACGAACAACAAGATAACCATTAGGTATAGGTTTCCATTGCCGAGGATGGATGATCTGATGGATTGCCTGAGTGGGGCAAAGTATTTTTCAAAGATAGATTTAAAAAGCGGATACCACCAGATTCGCATGAGAGAAGGCGATGAGTGGAAGACAGCCTTCAAAACAAATGAAGGTTGTATGAATGGCTAGTCATGTCGTTTGGCTTGACAAATGCACCAAGTACATTCATGAGGTTGATGAATGAAGTCCTGAAAGAGTTCATCGGGAAATTTGTCATTGTGTATTTGGATGACACACTGATTTACAGTAAATCAGTGGCAGAACACTTGAAGCATTTGGCTACAGTGATGCGGAAGCTACAACAGGAGAAGTTGTTGATTAACATGAAGAAGTCCTCATTTATGAAGACAGAACTCATTTACTCGGGGTTTGTTATTTCGGCTAACGAGTTGAGGATGGAACCGGATAAAGTGGAGGTAATTAAGAATTGGCCATCACCGAGAAATGTATTCGAGGTGAGAAGTTTTCATGGTTTGGCTAGTTTCTACCAGAAATTCATCAGGAATTTTAGTGGAATCAGCGTAGCGATGATGGATATAGTGAAGAAGCGGCATAAGTATTTTCATTAGACAGTAGAGGCTGAAAAGAGTTTCAATATGTTGAAACGGAAGATCATGGAACAACCGGTTTTGGTGTTGCCGGATTTCCAGAAAACATTTCAGGTGAAATGTGATGCAAGTGGGTTTGCAATAGGAGCGGTCTTAAGTCAGGAAGACAGGCCGGTCGCATATTTCAGTGAGAAGCTGGATGAGGCGAAACTGAAATACTCCACGTATGATAAGGAGTTCTATGCTATCATACAAGCACTGAAGAAGTGGAGGCATTACTTAATCCCAAAAGAATTTGTATTGTATAGTGATAATCATGCATTATAGTTTGTGACTCAACAGGAGAAGTTGAATCAGAAACATGCAAAATGGGTAGAGTATATGAAGAGTTTCACATTTGTGATTAAACACATTTTGGGTACTGCTAACAAAGTGACTGATGCTTTGAACAGGAAATGTTTACTGTTGCAGGAGTTCCGAGTCAAAACATTGGGTTTTGATAATCTCAGGGACATGTACGCAAGAGATGCAGATTTTGAAAAAGCATATGAAGCAACTGAGAATCCAGTTCTCAGAGACAGAAGCCCTTGGATAGATTATATGATCCAGGAGGGATTGTTGTTCAGAGGCAATCAACTGTGTATTCCGAATTGCTCCATGAGGGAGAACTTGTTAAAGGAGAAGCATAGTGGTGGATTAGCAGGACATTTTGGCCATGAAAAAACATTCGTGAAGCTAAACGAGTCATAATTTTGGCCGGGAATGTGAGCAGATGTCAAGAGATTCATTGACAGATGTCGAATTTACCAGCATTCGAAGGGGAGAAAGAAGAATGCAGCTTTTTATCAGCCATTACCCATACCAGAGAGGCCATGGGAGGTGATCAGCATGGATTTTGTATTGGGGTTGCCAAAGACACAAAGAGGTGTTGATTCAGTCTTTGTGGTCATGGATAGGTTTTCCAAAATGGCACATTTTATCCCATGCCAGAAAACTAGCGATGCGACACACATCGCAAATCTGTTTTTCAAAGAGGTCATTCTACTTCACGGCCTACCGAAAAGCATAGTTTCGGACAGAGACACTAAATTCATAGAACATTTCTGAAGGACACTGTGGAAGAAGCTAGGAACTAACTTGGCATTTAGTTCAACTTATCATCCTCATATGGATGGACAGACGAAAGTAGTCAACAAAAGTCTGGGAGACTTACTGAGAAGCTTGGTGACAGAGCACCACAGCAGTTGGGACAATATATTGCCACAGGCAGAGTTTGCATACAACGATTCAGTGAATCAGAGCACAAGGAAAAGTCCATTTCATATTGTGTATGGGACATAGCCGAGAGGAGTTTCTGAGTTAAGGGATTCAGAACAGACTGCTACTAGCAGCGCTAGTGCAGAAGAATTCGGTGAGGTGATGAAAGAACTTCACAGCAGGGTGAAGGAGCGACTGCTGAAATCAAGCCAGGAGTATAAACGCAGAGCAAATTAGCATCGGAGACAACTTCAGTTTGAAGTTGGTGATCTGGTTCTGGCACACTTGAGGAAAGAAAGGTTCCCGAGGGGAACATACAATAAGTTGAAGATGAAGAAAATCTTAGCATGCAAGGTCTTGAGGAAATTCAGAGAAAATGCTTATGAAATCGAATTGTCGGATGGCATCGGGATATCTTCGATATTCAATATTGCAGATTTGTACCCATACAGAGCTGGAGAAGCAAAAACTGGAACATAAGAGCCATTGATCCAGTGGATGAAGCAGATGCCAGTTGCAGAGAAACCGCAGATGGAATGCATACTGGACAAGAGAGTGGGTAAGAAGACCCGAAGGAAGGAATACTTCGAGTATCTGGTCAAATGGAAGGGCCACCCAGTGGAAGATGCCAGCTGGGAGAATGAAAAAGTGATACAGAAGCATGGATGGACCGTGCAGGAGCTCATGGACAGGAGCCCATGAAATTTTTCAAGCCGAGGAGTATGATGCAGGAGCATCGCCAGCACATCAAGCGAGCCAGCGCAGAAGCGGAAGATAGCTGGACAAGCTAGCACGAATTTTGAAAATGCTTTGAGAATGTTGTGTAAACCTTAAATGAGTCATTTAAGAGATGGCGCACTTGTATATTGTAATGGAACTTGAGCGAATAGCTCTCATCCTTAGGTACATAGTCGGCATTTAATATAATTAATGCAAGTAGATAGGATTTTTAATTCTAGATTTGATAACTTTAGAGTCCAAGAGGGAAAATGGATATAGACACCCTCATTGTATCATTGTAACATTATAAATTATCAATTGAGGAAGAGAAGAGCATGCAGAGAACTGTATGAAGAACACCCATGTACAAACATTTGAATTAATAGAAGAAAGCTTTGATTCAAATTCATGGCTATGTGTTATTTCTCTATGCATTGATGTTATGCTCATGAATGTTTGCTTCCCGTCATACATTTTCTTTTATATGTTGTGTATGTGATTTCATGGCTGAGTTGAAGTCTGGAAGGAAGAGTGAATGAGTTTCAATTGTTTCTCTAATTGAGCCAGAGGATTCCTGCAAGGAGTGCAGTCGAATTGTCCGCAAGGAGTGCGTTGACAGAAGGGTTTAATTAGAGATAACTTTTGTTCTCACTTCCTCGAGAGTGCAGTTGGGCACAAAAGAGCCATGAAAGGAGTGCGCAGGCTGAGGAAAATTCAGGGTTGCGAACCTGAATGTGAGTTGAAAGACTGCTACTGCAGGAGTGCATAGGGTCAAGTGACTTCAACTCTTAGTCGTGGTTGAAGATTTTCCACAAGGAGTGCGTGCAAAGAGTTTCTTTCGGAGGACCTGGAAGTTGTAAGGAAGCTCAGGAGGAATAGGCCTTCAAATTCATATAAGGACAAGTAAGAAAGTTGTGCCTTGAAGTTTGCAAGGAAAACGCCGCAGGTTTGTGCGTAGGGTGACGAGTTCTCTGGAAGAACGGTTCGTCATTTCACAGATTTGTATAAGGAAGAAACGGATGGATGAATTTCTCCTAGGATATTTCGCGAAGTTCCAAGGGCCGTTGGATCTTGCAGAAGTGCAAGGAGGTTACAGTGCAGGTGTGGAAGAGGTTCAAAGCTCAGGAGGGCAGGAGCCATCGATCCGAGTCACGATGACTGTCAGATCTACACGGGATATCGTATATCGAGAGTCGATGTAGAAGTTATTGGACCCCGCGAGAAGAGAAGTCACGAGGGAGAGGGATCGCGAGTTTCGGCGTCTCGAGCATCGAGAGTCGATGTGGAAGTTAGTCGACCTCGCGAGGGAGCGATATCGCGAGTTTCGGCGTCTCGGGCATCGGGAGTTGACGTAGAAGTTATTTGACCTCGTGAGAAGTGAAGTCGTGAGGGAGCGGGATCGCAAGTTTCGGCGTCTCAAGCATCGAGAGTCGACGTGGAAGTTATTCGACCTCGCGAGTAGAGAAGTCACGAGGGAGCGAGATCGCGAGTTTCGGCGTCTCGGGTATCAGGGGTTGGAGAACCGAGTGTTTGGTGTCGCGAGTAGCGAAGTCGCGATAGAGCCGAAGTCCCGATAGAGAAAAGAGGAAGTCAGCATTGACTGACACATCGGGTCTCGGAGATTCGAGAACCTAGTGATCAACCTTTGAACTCGCGAAGTCACGAGTTTCGATTCCCCGATAAGTCAAGGAAGGGGGATTGCGCGAAGAGAATTGTGGGTGCAGATTTCCCAATAGGGAAATAGAAGAACCTTGGAGTTCTTCGGGCTGAGAAGAAGAAGATCCTGTGAGAGAGACATGCTCCGAGGACTGCGGCTGCGTCATTTCACACTACCTCTTCTGAACAAACGAGTCTAAAAATGACTTTTCCTTCACACTCCTTGTTGGGAACCGTGAAATCCTTGCACCCGAGTTTAATAAGAGAAACAATTGAAACTTAAAGAACATAAAAAATTCATTCATCTAAGAATGAAATACACAGGAAGGCATGTAAAACACATAAAGCAAATAACACAATATTTCCCAATTTACTCGAAAGAAAACATGTGCAAGGATCTGAAAGAAATTCTTCTCTATCATATTCATTCAAATAAATATTCACACTATTCTTTTGTAGTGCTCCAACAAGATTTCACCAACAACAATAAAAACTCTCAGCAGCCTCATTTGGGCATACAATACATATATTTATATATGAGGGTCTTCTTGAGCGTTTCCTCTATCCTATATAAGCGCTATCATATCATAATTAAAACATTCACCTACTAAGTCGTATTAAAATAAAGGAGCATTTACAACCTAGATATGAGTTCATGCTCAATATATGTACAATCCTATCTGCATTAAAGAAATTACAATCTCCTACATTATCTACAATGGCTTTAGCCTCCAAAAATGAAAAGGCCCTTAATTACAATCTTCTCAAAATATTCAAAGATGGCGCACCCCCCTTGAGATCCAAAAAAATCTAAATGTGCACATTGGATGCTGAGTTTTCCTCCACTTGGCCTCATCAAATGATGATGGCGATGCTCCTATATCATACTCCTCAAGATAAAAATATTCATGGACTCCTCTCCATGAGCTCCTACACCATTTTTCCATGCTCCTAGATGTCAGTCTCAATTACCCAACTCGCATCTTTTGGTGGATGATCTTTCCACTTAACCAGATACTCATAGTAAACTTTTCTCCTGGTCTTGTTACCAATCCTCTGATAAAAAAAATTGTCTATCTGTGGCTTCTCTTCTATGGGCATCTGTTGCTTCCACCAAATCTCATCTTGACCATATGTTCCTTCTATATCATCCATATTGTAAGGGTATAAGTATGCTATATTGAATATTGGTGATATTTCAATGTCCTCTAGAAACTCAATCTCATAAGCATTCACAACAAATTTTTTGAGAATTTTGCATTGTCCTATCTTCTTCATCTTCAACTTGTTATATTTCCCTCTCATAAATATCTCTCTTCTAAGGTGTGCTCAAACTTAATCTCCAATTTCAAAATGAACCTATCTTATTTTCTGGTCTACCCTTATTTTGTACTTCTGGTTTTTATCCAATAGTTGTCCCTTGATCTGATCATGCAACTTATGCATCTCTGCAGAAAACTCCTTTGCCCCTACACTTCGAAACTCATCTTGTTCCAAATTTCTTAACTCATACATTCTTCTTGGATGCATTCCATATACTATCTGGAATGGGATTTTACCATTACACCTATTCGATGAGTCATTATACACAAACTCTGCTTGTGGCATAATTTGATCCCACTAGCTGTGATGTTCAGTGACCATACTCCTCAACAAATTCTGTAAGCCTCGATTTAATACCTCAGTATTTCCTTATGTCTGAGGAAGATATGTTTAACTGAAGGAAAAAATTCTCCCCATCTTCTTCCACAGAGTTCTCCAAAAGTGTCCCACAAATTTAGTATCTCAGTTAGAGACTATACTCCTTGACAAGCCATGTAATCTCACAATATCCTTGAAAAACAAATTTTCTATGTGAGTAACATCGTTGGTTTTCTGACATGGTATGAAATGTGCCATATTTGAAAATATGTCAACTACTACAAAGATTTAATCACTTCCCCTCTAGGTTCTTGGCAATCCCAAAACAAAATCCATGCTTATAGCATCCCACGGCCTGTCTGGAATAGACAGTGGTTGATACAATCTAGTGTTTTGTTGCTTTCCTTTGGCATACTATAAAATTTTGCATCTATTTACGAATTTCCTCACATCATATCTCATAGCTGGCCAATGGTACAGAGAACTCAATTGCACATATGTCTTATCATGGTCGAAATGTCAAGCCAATCCTCCACTATGCTTTTCCTTTAGCAAATTATCCCTCATTGAGGACTTCGAGATACACAATTGACTTACTTTGAACAACAGTCCATCTTGGATCAGATATTCTATCCACTGAAATTTTGTCCCTTAGCAAAGGGTTCTCGCATGCTTCATAATCTTCTTTAAAATCTGGGTCTTATTGATACATCTCCTTGAGGTGTTCAAATCCTAGGGTGCCCACTTGGAATTTCTGAAAGATCAAACATCTCTTGCTCAAAGCATATGCAAAATTTTTAGTGCTTCTACTAATATGATTAGTAACAAAAGTAAAATTATGCATTCATTCTACCCATTTGGCATGTCTCTATTTCAACCTCTCTTATCTAGTTATGGACTGTAAATCCTGATTGTCCATATAAAAAAAAAACTCCTTTGGGATAAGATAATTTCTCCACTTTTTCAAGGATTGTATTACAACATAAAATTCCTCATCATAGGTTGAATAATTCCTCTTAGCATCATTCATCTTCTCACTGAAATAAGTGACAAGCTTATTGTCTTGAATTAAAACTGTGGTAATGGCTACTCCACGTGCATCACATTTGACTTAAAAAATTTTCCTAAAATCTGGCAGAACTAGAATAGATTTTTCTGTTATATTTTCTTTCAACACCCTAAATCTTGTCTCATCTTCCTCTCTCCAATTAAAATATTTGTTCTCCTTCTTTATGGTGTCTAGTATGGGTGCATAAATAAAACTAAAATTTCTGATGAATTTCATGTAAAAACTCGCCAACCCATAGAAACTTCTTACTTTGAACATGATTCTTGGAGAAGGCCATTCTATCATTTCCCTCACTTTCTTTGGATCCATCTTCAATTCATTTGAAGAGATTAAAAATCCCAAATATATGTGTTATGTCTTCATCAAAGAAAATTTCCTTAAATTTATCAACATCTTTTCCTGTTGCAACCTCCTCAATACCATTTTCAAGTGTCTGAGATGCTCCTCTTCAGTCTTAATGAAAACTAGGATGTCATATAAGTAAACAATTACAAACTTACAAATAAAATCCTTGAGTACCTCGTTCATTAATCTCATAAATGTACTCTAGGCATTCGTTAAGCCAAATGGCATAAAAAGCCACTCATACAATCCTTCATTTGTTTTGAATGATGTCTTCCATTGATCTCCCTCTCTCATCCTGATATGATGATAAGCACTCTCCAAGCATATCTTTGAAAAATAACTAGATCCACTCAAACAATCCATTAAACCATCGACTTTGGGTAAAGGAAATCTATACCTGATGGTTATCTTGTTGATGGCTCTTGAATTTGTGCACATTCTACAACCTCCATCCTTATTTGGACTCAACACAGTTGGTATTGCGCACGGGCTCAAAATTTCCCTGATCAAACCTTTTTCCAACAATTATTGGACTTGATTCTTGACCTGTTCATTCTCTTGAGGGGTCAATCTATATGCTTCTTTGTTTGGAAAACTTGGTCTTGGAACAAGGTCGATATGATGACTCTACTCCTGATGGGCGGTAAAGTGTGAGGTAACTCATCCACCACAATATTAACAAACTCATCCAATAATTATGGGACTTTCACAGGAAAATTGATGTAGGAGCATCGTCAGCAAAGCATGATGTGGAGGACAACGCAACATCCCAATGCGCCTTTTGAAGTGTTTTTTTATATTTAAAGATGGCATATCAATGTAATATCCAAAAATATTGAAATTAAAGATGATCTTAAATGATAAGGAGATGAACCATCGCATGAGATCGATGGAGGATGTATTTTCCTTTATTGTAGTTAGTTGCAGTACAGATTTGATGAATTTGATCTTATTTGTTTGTCTCTAACATTTATTGTAATAATCCTTAGTAGTTGGTAGCTTTCAATTCGGTAGCATAGATCTAAGGTAGTCAGAGGGAAAAGCTCAATGAGATCTTTTGATTAAATAATTGTATTGTTGCCCAGAAGAGGCTAGTGAAGTTATTTTGATAGATGTTGAAGGTTATTGTTGTTGAAGGTTGAAGTAGAAGTTGTTATTGTAGAGAATCTTGAAGCTTATCAGAGTGTATGAGCCCATGTACATTTCATTTGAATTAATATAACAGAGAAGTGTTGATCCCAAATGTCTAGTGTTTATATTACTGTTTCTATCTTAATGAATGGTAGGCTTTCTGATTAATTATGTTCTCTGTGTTTATTTGTTCTTATGTTATGAATGCATTTACATTGTTGAATGTATGAATCTTTGAGGATTTAGATAAGTTTCAATTTTTTATCTTATACGAGCCTGTGAAAGTAGTGCATAGTGTCCTCAAGGAGTGTGTTGATAGAGTTTGTTTCGATTCAGAAGCTCATAAGAGATATCATGAAGCTTTCATTTGCAAGGAGTGCAAGGTGTCTGCAAGGTGTTTGTTGACAGAGTCTTTTGACTCAAAATTTCAGGAGAGGTAACTTGAAGCTTTGTTTGAGAAGAAGTGTAGAATACCTCACAAGGTGTGCATAGGTGGAAACATACATAAGTTCTATTGTTCATGAGGAGAAATTGAGTTGAGTAAGGAACTGTTGGAAGGGGTGCATAGTCGCTCACAAGGAAGATGAGTTGTGGAAGAAGACTTGTTGTAAGGTGTGCATAGAGTCAAAATTTGACTAAGTGTCGAAGAAACGCTCTGAGGAGTTAGAGGTTTGGGAGGAGCAACAAGCTCAAAACAGGTAGCGTAGAAAATTCTTCAGTAGGGAGGATCCCACTGAGAATTTCCTAATTAATGTGCAATATCCATTCAAAGAGGTCATGATCATTCTAGGCCATTAGATCTGGGAGAGTTGCAAGGAGGTTAGCCTTGGAATCCTTCAACACTCTGAATATTTACAGGTTGTAAGTTGTTCAAAGTGCAGGATTGTCGAAGTCCTGAAGTTGCGAAGTGAATCTAAGTCATCGGTATCAAGGAGGATATGTGGCAGAAGATCAAAGTCTTCATGGGAAAGTGCTTCAGAAGAATTGCATGGATCAAAGAACAAACTTTGCGAAGTCATGAAGGATGAAGTGGATATGGACCGTTAGATATAGAAGAACACATGGCAGAGATCTACGTGCTTCATTGGAAAATCACTTCGGGAAAAAACAGGTGAGGTGAAGCCAAAATTATCGAAACATGAAGTAGAGAAGTCATTAGGAGCCATCGATTTGAGGGGGACACGCATCAACAGATCAATGACTTTGGAGAAAATAGAAAAGGAGAAGGTGGATCCATTGACCGGAAGTCACCTGAAGCTCCAACATGTAAGAATTTGAATCCCAGTCGTTAAATTGTGTGGAAACATGGTGCCATCTTTGTCACTTCAGTGCTAGAGCACTTCAGGGAAAATGAATAGTGAAGGTGCAAAATTTTTTGAAGGTCGAAGTGCCAAACTCCATCGGAGTCGTCCATTGGAAAAGGATGTGTGGTTCTCGATCCAGAGCTTCGTGTAGACAGTACTTCGCAGAAAAGAGGCTTTGGAACATTCAAAAATCTTGAACATCGAAGCTTCGAAGTAGATCACAGTCATTGGCTGTCAGAGGAGTGTGAGCCATAGATCTGGTCCAGGGGAGTTTTCCAGTTTGGAGTTTAGGGAAAAAGTGGTTAGCTCCATTCGAAAGTGATGAATGTCGAAGCTGCAAAGCAGATTATAGTCGTTGGTTTTTGGAGGATCGTGAGCCGTAGATCTCATCTAGGTGAGTTCGTCGGTTCGGGGTTCATGTAAAGAGGGGTAAGTTGCTTCCAAAATTGTTGAAGCCGGAACTCGCGAAGGGAGATGCTGCGGTCATAGCCTGTGGTCATATTGAAGAAGGAATCTAGAACATGAACAAGTACTCGTATTTTGGTGTTGCTAGAAGCACCCGAAAAAGGATGTGAAGGTAATTTGAGCCTGCAGGGTAACATCAAGGGACCTATGTGTAAATTGTTTCAGGGTTTATTAAAGGCCCGAAGAGCCGATTCAACTCAGATATTTGAAGATCCAAGACCAGGAGGTCAAGAAGCCCCAAGGAGAGAAGGGGGGTTTGCGTCAACTGGTATCAGAGCCTATATATATTTTAGGTTCTATAAGTAGTAAAGTAAAGGAGGTGAGTGGTATCAGCAACAAAAGTTTTTAAAGATCTGTGTGTGGAAGAAATTTCAGCACAATGCCTTCAAGAAGATGTGTGGAGACATCTGTAGAAAATTGAGTGGTGGAAAGAGAGATGATAAAAATTCATGCAAGATTGGATGCTATGGAAAAAATAAAAAGGAGAGGACCTAATGCTGGAGATGTCAATGATGAAGAAAGTGAAGAAAAGGAAGTTGAAGAAGTTGTAGTATAGGATGTTGTGGAAGAACGCTTGTTGAAAGCTGTTGTGAAATTGGAGCTAGAGAAAAGATAGACATCCCAATGTATGAAGGAAACTTAGATGTTGAAGAGCTGCTGGATTGGATAAGTTCCATGGATAAGTACTTCAATTATGAATATGTTGATGAAGAGAATAAGGTGAAGCATGTTGTCACTAGATTGAAAGGACATGCAACACTGTGGTGGGATAAACTGTAGGCTGACAGAAGAAGCAACAGTAAGAAAAATATTAAGATATGGGATAGAATGGTATCCAGGATGAAAGATAAATTTATACCCTAGGACTATTAGATAAATATGTTCAAGAAGTTTCAAAACTTGAGATAGAAAGGAATGATAGTAAAAGAGTACACATAGGAGTTTTACAAGTTGAACATTAGGGTTTGACAGAGAGAAAGAGATTATGAAAATGTTTCTACGTATATCAATGGCCTGACATATGAAATCCAAGATTAAATCAACATGATGACAGTAAGGACAGCGGAGGACACTTATCATATTTCTCTGAAAGCAGAAGAAAAGTTTGCCAGGAAGAAGAGTCAACGAAGAAGAGAAAGAAGTCCAAATAGAGGTAAGGGAATTGTCCATGACAAGGCACAAAATCCCAAGGTTGAGATTGGAAAACCACATAGCCACTCAGAAAGAGGAGGAAGTTCCTGAGGGAGACAGTATGGTGGTAGGAATATTTTTCCTTGAGGAAGAGGAAGAGGCATAGGAGGAGAGGTGAAGTGTTTTTCCTGTGGAAAAACAAGACATATGTCTTGGGAATGCCCCGAGAGAAAGAAAGAAGGAGCAGGCAAATATCACATTTTGAAAGCGCAAAAGTGGAATGTTGAGGTAGAAGGCATAGAAGATAGGAGATCCTTGATGATGAGGAAGGATCTCTTGAAGCCTGAGCAAGAGGTGGAAAAACCAGTATAGAGGAACAATTTGTTCAGAACTGCTTGCAAGAATAAAGACAAAGTATGCAAGGTGATAATTGACAGTGGGAGAACTGATAACGTAGTATCCACAGAAATGGTGGAGAAATTGGAGCTGGAGAAAACTGCACATCCAAGTTTGTATAGAGTCTCATGGTTGCAGAAAGGTCACCAGGTAATGGTAACTAAACAATGCCTAGTTGAATTTAAGATAGGAGGATATAGAGATGGGATTTTGTGTGATGTAATTCCCATGGATGTATGTCATGTTTTATTGGGGAGACCATGGTAGATTGATAGGAATGTGATTCATGATGGGAGGAAGAATACTTATACCTTAGAGATAAATGGTAGGACACACATGCTAATACTAATAGAGGATAAGAAGGTGAAGGAATAAGCCAACACAAGTATACTTCTCATGAGTGGGAAGGAACTATTGAGTGAAGTTAAGAAAGAACAAGAGATGCATTTTTTTGTGGTGAGGAAGCCAAGAGTTATCCTTACAAGTACTTCTATGGATTATCTTCCTAAATAAGTTCAGGAGCTGTTGGATAATTTTGCTGACATAATAGTGGATGAGTTACCTTGCTCATTTCCACCTATCAAGGGTATCAACCATCATATTGACTTAATACTAGGAGAAATTTTTCCAAACAAAGCAGCGTACATATTGACACCTCAAGAGAATGAGGAAGCAAAAAGACAAGTTCAGGATTTGATGGACAAGAGATTAGTCAGATAAAGCTTGACTCCATGCGCAGTACCAACTGTGTTGAGTCCGAAGAAAGATGGAGGATGGAGAATGTGTACAAACTCAAGAGCCATAAATAAAATCACCACCAGGTACATATTTCCTTTTCCAAGGATGGATGACTTAATATATTGTTTGAGCGAAGCAAGATATTTTTCAAAGATAGAATTGAAAAGTGAATATCACCAAATAAGGATGAATGAAGGTGATGAGTGGAAAACAACCTTCAAGACAAATGAGGGGTTGTATGAGTGGCTTGTTATGCCATTTGTATTAACAGATTCCCCAGGTACTTTTATGAGATTGATGAATGAGTCATTAAAATATTTAATTGGTAAGTTTTTGATTGTATATATGGATGATATATTAGTCTTTAGTAAAACTACGAAGAGAATTTGAGGCACTTAACATTAGTGATGAGAAGATTGCAGAAAGAGAAGCTACTGATAAATTTGAATAAATCCTCTTGTATGAAGACAAAACTCGTTTACTTGGGTTTTGTAATCTCTTCAAATGAGTTGAAGATGGATCCAGAGAAGGTGAGAGCAATCATAGAATGGCCATAGCCAACAAGCATATTCGAGGTGAGAAGCTTCCATGGATTATCAAGTTTCTATTGGAAGTTCGTTATAAATTTTAGTGGAATTTGTACATTGATGCTAGATATGGTGAAAAAGAGACACGAGTATTTCAAATGGACAGAAGAAGCTGAGAAAGGTTTCATGATACTAAAGGAGAAGATAACAGAACAATTGATTCTAGTCTTGCCATATTTCGAGAAGACATTTCAAGTCCGATGTGATGATAGTGGAGCTGCAATTGGATCTATATTGAGGCAAGATAATAGGCATGTTGCATATTTTAGTGAGAAGTTGAATGACACCAAGAAGAAGTACTCCACATATGATAAATAATTTTATGCAGTAATTCAATCCTTAAAGAAATGGAGGCACTATCTTGTACCAATAGAGTTTGTTTTGTATAGCGATAATTAGGCTTTACAATTCATAATCAAACATGAGAAGTTAAATCAAAGATATGCTAAGTGGATAGAGTTTATGAAAAATTTCACTTTTGTCATTAAACATATTTCTAGAAATGCTAACAAAGTAGCTGATATATTGAGCAGGAGATGTCTAATTCTGTAGGAATTTGAAGTGAAAACCTTAGGGTTTGAAAACCTTAAGGAAATGTATTGTTACGATCCAGATTTTAAAGAGGCATATGAAGCATGTGCAAATGCTTTGATTAGAGACAAAAGCCAGTGGACATAGTATCTGATTCCAGATGGATTTTTGTTCAAAGGTAGTCAGTTGTGCATACTGAAATGCTCAATGAGAGATAATCTGCTAAAAGAGAAACATAGTGGAGGTATAGCCGGACATTTCAGCCATGATGAAAAATTTGCACAGTTGAACATTTTTTACTATTGGACAAGTATGAGAGCAGACATGAAGAAGTTTCTAGACATATGTAAGATTTTCCAACATGCAAAAGGAAAGAGACAGAACACTGGGTTGTATCAACCATTGCCTATTCTAGATAGGCCTTGGGATGCAATAAGAATGGATTTTGTGTTGGGTTTTCCAAGAACACAAAAGGGAAGTGATTCCATTTTTGTGGTAGTTGATAGATTCTCAAATATGGAACACTTTATCCCATGCCAGAAAACCAATGATGAAACACACATTGCCAATTTGTTCTTCAAGGAAGTTGTGAGACTTCATGGGTTGCCCAGGAGTGTTGTTTCAAATAGGATTACCAATTTTTTTGGTCATTTGTGGAGGACATTGTGGAAGAAACTAGGAACAAAACTATCCTTTATTTCTACATATCATCATAAAACGGATGGACAAACTGAGGTGGTGAATAGGATTTTAGTAAATTTATTGAGAAGTTTGGTCACTGAACATCATAGTCAGTGGGATCAGATTCTATCACA
>JASDQU010736511.1:5068-18858 GCA_032191745.1 Picea mariana
TCGGGTCGCGACAGATCTGGACCGTCCATTTGTAGAGGACACGTGGTGAGAGTTAGGAATTTCGCTGACTCGCCGCTGAAAGAAGTCAACGGAAGGAGTTCTTAGAACTCGCAAGTCGCAAAATCACGACTTAATCCTAGTCGTTGGTTTAAGAGAGATCACAACCGTTAGATCACGAGGCTTGTGGGTCGTCGATCTAACCCAGATTTGGACCGTCCATCGGAGGAGACGCGTGGTGAACAGTTAGAGTTCGGGGAAAGCTCTGAAATCCCATGGGCCATTGGATCTCATAGAACAACGAAGGGATTAAGACTGAGTGTATTTCAACACCCTTAAGCTCGGGAGGGATAGTGACCATCAGATCCAGATCAACGAGGGTCGTTGATCTCATACACGAGTTCCCATATCGGAATTTGGGGATTGGAGTGACAAGAGATTTGGAGTCGCTACATCGTGAACTCCCGGTTCACGAAACTTTGAAAAGATCTAGATCGTTGGATCCAAATTATTGAGGATCATTGGATCTCGTACAAGAACTTGCGTATCGAAGTTCGGGGAATGAAGTAACCAGTGGTTTGGGTCACTGCATTTCGAACTCTCAGTTACTGAAATCCCGATACGATTAGGACCGTCGGATCAGGGGGAGATTCACAGCCGTCAATCTCATTGAAGGTAAGATTTCGGGTTTCGGGGTTTGAAGAGTTGAAAGACTTGACTCTCTTGCATCACTGAGTCGCGAAATGCGAAAGGCGCCTCTTGGCTTGGCCTGTGGTCATAACCAACGATCACATGGAGGTGGATAAGGGAAGAGCTAGCCTGCGCTAGGCCCCCGTAGGAATTCAGAGATTCTATCCCTTGAGGAAGAGCGAAAATTTTATTTTGCCATAGTGGGTATGTGACAAATTGGTATCAGAGCATGGTTACAACACTTGGCCTGCTTGGGCTCATGTACGAGTCGCGTAAGGAGATATTGTTATTTGCATTTTCTCTTTAAGGAGAAGGACTRCARAATGAAACTRTAATTTGGGAAWTTCTAYGGAATTCCARCAAAGGAATTATATTGTTCCTTTGTCAAAATGATAACTACTCTTATAGGAGTAGGGATGCACTGATCAATATYACTGATAAGACCYGAGTRTGAATAAYAGAGGTGGAATAAATTRTKCTATRAAKYTRCAYRAGMYAGAAAAAGGGACATGAACTGAGTTGTTCTGTTATAGTGTGACGATGGCTACCTACTAAAGCARGTAGAGTCTCTTGCAATTGAGATGGCTGGTTAGGTAAGAATTAAGATCTTCATGAAGAACTCCTTCATGATTTAGGAAATCTGGTAAGGACTGGTAGGATCCTTAGAAAGTTATAATTACTGCATTATTAAAAGACTAAACCCTGAGCATATAACTCCTCACGATTGAGAGGACTCTCGTACAAGAACTCGCATATCGGAGTTCGGGGAATGAAGTAACCAGTGGTTTGGGTCGCTTCATTTCGAACTCCCGGTTACCGAAATCCCGATACGGCCAGGACCATCGGATCAGGGGGAGATTCATAGCCGTCGATCTCATCGAAGGTAAGATTTCGGGGTTCGGGGTTTGAAGAGTCGAAAGACTTGACTCTCTTGCATCGCTGAGTCACGAAATGTGAAAGGCGCCTCTTGGCTTGGCCTTTGGTCATAACCAATGATCACATGGAGGTGGATAAGGGAAGAGCTAGCCTACGCTAGGCCCCCGTAGGAATTCGAGGATTCTATCCCTTGAGGAAGAGCGGAAATTTTATTTTTCCATAGTGGGTATGTGATAGGCGTGGTCTCTCATGAACTGTGTATGCTCTCCTATCCTGGTGGTTTTGATAACATATCTAGGTGCAATCGGGGCTTGGGGGATGCATTTGCCAGGAATCCAGGCCCAAGCTGCTTTTAGATGCGAGGACTCAACATCCATGTTTGGTTCTTTGCTAACCTCCATTTCTTCTTGCAGATATTGGTCTCTTAGGTGCAGAGGCGACTCAAAGGACGGATGCCGCGCTCGGGAGTTCCCTGGATCATTTGCTTAGACGTTACGATAAGCGGGGGCTTTGACCCCTCCTTTTGTTCCCATTCTTCTGAAGTGGTCGGGGCCGCAAAGCTAAGGCGGTCAGCGCTATTAGAGGGATTCAGAGGTGGTCTAGGCAGGTGGGAGTCAGGAGCATGTACAAAACCCTAAAAGTTGCAGAGCTCCGATAGGATCACTCAGTCCAGTTTTTCTTGGTGCCTTTCTGAGGGTATAGTTATCAGTGTTACTTTTTTTCATTTAAAATCTTTACAAATTGATTTCTTTTAAGACTATGAAACTAGCCCCTAGTTAACATATTGTTCATGTTTCACAGTAATCATCATCATCAATAATTATAGGGTGTCAGCTATCATCTCCATTTCCAAATCTACTTGGCAGGGACTAAGCTCTCATGCAACCCTTGTTTTAGGTTTAGTAGTATTCACAAATCTATTTTTTGAATGTATTATTGTGTAAAACTAAAAACTTAGTATCATGTAATAATTTATTGGTGATTTATAAAAATGTAGATATTCATTTTTGCTAAATGTTTGTTTTTATATTTATTTTCTCTATAACAAGTAAAAGTGGTTTAAATATTTATTTTAGGACCAAAAAATGGTTTCAACCAATAACAAATAAACAAATATTCCATAGAATACATTGCTAAGACTATCTCTCTTAGGATCTTGTACTTACAAGTAGAACCCTATGTTAGTCCTGTATAGAAAGCCAAATGCAAACTTGTTTTGCAATTTATGATCATGCCAAGTATCTAAGTTTTACTTATCATAATATTCATGTTTTTCTTTCAAACATGGCAAAACTTATCATAACTTAGTTTCATGTTTTTTTTCAAACATGGCAAAACTTATCATAACTTAATTGTTAACTTGTAGCGAGGACAGTCATCATTGAGGGTTGTCCACAAATACAGGTTTACCCATCACTATCAAGGAAAACCATGCCACCTAAAATGAGTGATCCTTAAAAGGTAGACTTCCACTTTTGTTAGATAACTCTAAATCTTGGGTTGTTAACTTATTTCCTTATGTCAAAAAAAAACGAGCTATTAACCAATTAGACTAATTCAAAACCACATTCATCTTATATTCAAATTATTCTTTATTTTTTAAAATAAAATAAATCTTTCACAAACAATATCATTTTATGATTATTTTGTATATGTTTATTTAAAAAAATCTCATCACTAAATTGAATAAGTGTATTATCTTTAGCTCAATCATGTCACGACTTAAATTCTATGTAAAATATATTTTGTATTCTCTTATATTAAACAAGAGTTGCATGGCAGCGTAGTCCCTGCCAGATATTTTGGTTCCTTGATTAGATTGGGAGTTAGATTTTTCTAATTAAATTGAGATTTGTTTCAGATAATTAAAATTATTATAAAACTTTCAAATTGTTTTGATAAACATATAATATCCTAATTTATTAATATGTCATGTATCAAATGTCCCATCCCATAAATAAAATGATGATACACAATATGGAATGCTAGCAATGAACTCGTAGATAAATATTGCAAATACTTATACTTGGCAATAACTGAGTGTTCATCTATCAGAAACATCGAGTCTATGGCAACGTACTAAATGTCTAAAACCTAAATACGTATTAAATGTGTGATCCTAAGAACGCTACCATCAAAGAAATATATTATCACTTTAAAAAACATTTTTGAATTTGTAATTCTAGAGTTTATGCAATGTTGTCGGTGCTTTAATAGCTACAGGATTGAGAGGAATATGCACTGATCTTCCCAACCACTGTTATTGTAGGTATATCCGCTATAAATGCATTTTGCAGTGACATTTTTCATTCTATAGGACACATATAAGGTCAAATTCTTCAAGATCTGATTCCTCCGCTACACTACTTTGGCGTAGCCATGTCTCGCAATGGTAGTCATTGAAGGCGAGTAGATGGTTGCGGTGTCAACTCTGCAGTTTTCCTGCACAGATGACGTGAAAACAAATGTTGATCATGCCGAGAGGTCCTTTACTTCTGCATATATTTCTCTCCCTAAGAAATCTATTACCATTAATCACTAGGGCGGGTAAAATGGAGGGGGTGGGGACCTCTTTAAATAGAATTATTAAGCCAAAATAACCCTTAGTTGCACACTGAAACACCTCATAGCTACAACTTGCATGAGAAAACATGAGCCAGGGTCCTTTTCTGAGTAGGACACGTGTCCTATTTTCAAGACACGCGTGTCCTGTGAACATAACACGTTCTAAACGAGTATCCAACATGTGTCCTACCATTTGGTGTCCGACACGTAGGATTCGCGACACGAGGGGGGGGTTGGACTTGTCAAGTGACTTAGCCTACATGAGAAATAAGATTGAAATATTTTTGAAGGTACAAGGTGAACCTAGTGATCCTCCTATATTGTTGCAAGCAAACTATCTTAGGTGAACCAATGAGGATTACCCACCTTTATTCATTACTCTTAAGGTAAATAACACGTGGCTTAATAATTGTATGATTGACTTTGGCACATCAACAAATGTCATGAAATTGAAGGTCATGAAACAATTGGGGTTGGAAATCACAAGACCTTATGGGATGTTTGTGGAATCGATTATAATGAAATCAAGGTATATGGTTTGATAGAGGACTTACTAGTTCACCTTGCAAGATATCTCGAGATAGTCATTGTGATGGATGTTGTAGTCCTTGACGTATCCAATACTTGGGGAATGTTTTTATCAAGGAACTGAGATGAAACATTGGGTGGAACTTTACATATGGATCTATCATATGCCACCATTCCCATAGGAAAGGACACCAATGCCCTCTTATACAATCAACCGAAGAAGAAGACCCATGTGGAAATTCCTGAATATGACTCTGAATTCAAATCATACCTAGAAGAAAACCATTCTGATGATCCTATAGATTCCCCTCTCGATATTGACCTAGATAACCTCCCTCAAGAAGAAGATATCTTAGATGTGGTAAGGCCTAAGAGGGAGGATTATCAAAAGCAACTTGACAAATACAAAGACAAATAAACTGGTTCCATTACAATTATGAAAAAATGAAATGAAGAAAAGTTGCATAAAGATGATCAAAGGAACATCGCCCTAATGAGGTTCCAATCTCCCACTTTGGAACAAGAGAAGGATACTCAAGAAGAAAAGGAAATAAATGATTCCAAAGAAGAAGATTTCCAACAAGGAAAAATAGTACTTGTGTGGGACAAAAGGAAGGGAAAACCAAATATGAACAAGGATTTTGATCATCTATGGGAAGGTCCCTACAAAGTCGGAAAGAAGTCTGTCAATGATTCTTATTACTTATCTATGGTAGAGGGAAGGAGACTGCCACTACTCATTAGTGTGTGTCTTCTCAAGCCCCATTATGGGGAAGAGATCTGACTTCTTGAAAATCGAGCTCCGGGTAGGTAGGTAGGTTAGGTAGGTCATGTTGTGTGCTTGCATTGCCTTCTTTGAGTTCATCTTGGATAGCCTATTTAAGACCATTGATGTATCTAGCAACAACCTCATCACCTTCCTCACTTTGTCTAAATCTAATGGACAACTGATAAGATTATTTAGTGTATTCCTTCACTGTCAACTCCTTGTTTCTTCGGTTTTGCAGTACCCTGAACAGATTCAACAAGTAGTCACGGGTAGAAACTTACCCTTCAGCTTGGCTTCCATCCTTTCCCAAGCCCTAATTTTCTCCCTTCCTTTTCTTTGCTTGTCTAATTGTAGATTTTCCTTGCACAAGGATGCATGAACCTTTAGTTGTTGCATGCAAACTACACCCTTTTGAGTTGATATGTATCGTGGATATTCCACTTGAATAGTTTGCCACAACAAATCTAATAAATAAAACTAAAATCTACACTATGGAAGTTAAATTCCTTCAGATTCCAAAATAGTTAGTTATTGATTTTCTTCTTGTGCATGAAATAGATAAAATGTGAAAAATAGAGAATAGCAAAATACAATCACACACCATCCACAAGATAACACAAAGATTTTCTCTAGGAAACCCTTATGGGAGAAAAACCAGCTAGAAGGTCAGGTTGCTTTGCTCACTTTTCTCTGGTATGGAAATAATGCAAGTATAAATGAGAAGGAACTCTCTTTGGAGTTACCTGAGACCTGTGGCCTATTAGGCTGCTACAGAACATTAACCCCCTCTGTTATGCTCTCTAATTTCCCACTCCCAGTTGTTCTTCTCTACTATGGAACAAAATACAATAACATAGAATGGAACCCCTCCTCCTAGTGGCCTGGTATTTAACATTGCTCGATAGCCATCTAGGGGTAGGTTTTTTACTTCCTCAACTCTCAATTGTGGTAGGGATTTGAACCTTCTAGAATCTTCTTGAAATTCCTCACGTGGCTAGCCCCATATGCATGAGTAATGGGGGATGACGTGGCATTCTCTTGTACCATGCTGGTCAACATGATATGTCAACTTGTGGGAGGCATAACTTTTGCATACGAACTCTGATTGAAGTACTGTCTGCACCATTGGAAAGGGGTGGGCACAAGTTTTGAACACTAGAACCCCAAAAAATGTCATTTAATACCTCAAAATGGCTCTGGAAGGTTCCAGACCCCAAATTTTCAAACTAGGACCTGCCACTAAAATGACCCTTCAAGATGATTCCTCCAATTTTTTCCACTTTGAAAATATCGAAATAGATGACAAATAATATAATGATCCAATGCAGATCATAAGTAGGTAGGAGTTTCCATACTGGATCTATCTCTCAGATCTGTTATGGCCCTTATAAGTCTTTCCTCTAGAGCCTGGGCTTCTTCAACTTCTTCCCACAGAACTTCTGGTTCCTGGTCATCATCACTCACGTTACAGAAATCTAATGTAGTTCCTCTTCTTTGGGCTGCATCCGTGGCATCCATCCTAGCAGACATGGCTCTCAACAGCTCAGTTATTTCATTAGCAGTGCCTCTTTATTGTCTTTGACCCTAGAGTAGTATATCTCTGTGTGCTATATTAATATTTGCCTTTGTAATTTTCTTTCTCACAGTTCTACCCAATAATTCTTCTTCCCGCTGGAGATGTTTTTAACCCTTAACGATTCAACCTAGTGAATTATGTTTACTGGAATCGTTCTCACTCAGGTGCAGGTATCAAAATCTGCTATGATACAAAACTAGTGCAGTCACCTACAGGGCTCCTACAACTACTCCAAGCACGATCACATGAAATGGAAGTAAGCACACAACACAATTAAATAAAGCAAAATTCACAGGGCATGGTAGAGGAAAACACGACCATAACCTATCTATTAATTATAACTTCAAAATGTTTCACACAGGCCTCAATGCGCTCTTTACAGCCCACGCAAATGATCGATGTATCAGATATTGAAATCCTAAAAGGTGCATATCAGAAACGGGGTTACATGTGTTTAGGTGATCAGTAACAGGGTAGTGCATATAATACCTTTGACAGGAATGTATCCTTGGGAGACGAGGAGTTGAGTATTGGCGTGAGCAACTGAAGCAGCTGCACAATAGGGCCAGAACATCACCCTGGGAACTTTAAGACTGGCTGCTACTTGGTGTGTGCAAGCAAAAAAGCTATCAGAGACAATGCAAGTGATAGGGGGGGCTGAGACAATGCAAGGATCAATGCATTTGGCTAGCTTAACTTAATTGGAAGGAAATTTAGGTTAATCCCAAAACTATACAACATTCACATTAAAGTAAAAATGTGGTTCATGGACAATACTACATATGACAAATCTATAAACTAAGTGTCATGGAGCAGCACGTCTTCCTCCATTCCTTGTGAGTCTAGGTCGAATTCTTTAAATTCCAATCTTTCTGAGGGTATAGATTTTTTTTTGTAAATAAAAGTGGATCCCTATATTAATATCAATTGAAAGCTTACAAAATCTGTTGCCTACCAGCATTCACAAAAATGCTAGCAGCAGAAGGTGGAACTGCTAGTGACCTTTTTACATTGCTTTTCATGGTTTTCCCCAGAATACATTACGTGACCAAGCACCCAACACTAACACCCACGCGAGTTAGGGCTTTGCGCACCCGACTCTCCTCCCTTCGAACTTCTGGGTCCAGTAATTCTGAAAGGGGTCTAGCGCATGCTAGCCCCTCCCTTATCCTCCATCCATAAGACCCTTTGGAATGACCTGGGACCAACTCTTTCGAGCGCGTCAGGATTTCGCAAATCGGGAGTTCACTATGCGAGTCACCACTGCCTTCACAACCCCCGAAATGTCGATGCTTTAGATTTGACGGTTCAGATCCTTTTTCGATCAATGGTCCTGACTGAGTCGGGGTTTCACATATCACGACTTCTGGGTAGTTGGTTCCTCCACACTCCCGATTTCCGAAATGCCAAAAATCTCTTGGACGCTCAATGGTCCATATCGCTTCCCGATCCATGACTATGATCTTTTCACGATTTCATGTATCGCAAGTACTTGCAAGTCTATCCTTTGACTGCTTCAAGTCACGAGTCAGCGAAATACTGACCGACTACCATGCATCCCTCTCCGATGGATGGTCCTGATGATATCGAGACTTCACATATCGAGGATTTGGAATGCAGTTTCCTCTGCTCGTGCAAACCTCCAACTCCCGACATGAACTCTGCCACGTGTTTTCTAACGATGGATGGACCCGATGATGTCACGACTTTGGAGAAAAGTTTCCTCCATACTCGGGACTCCCGAAAGCCAATGTCTCAAAATTTTATCTCATCAGAGCAGTGGGACCAAATCAACGGTTCCGAGCACCTGTAGGATCAACGATCCAGAATCTCCCACACTTTTCGCGTATCGCGAATTTGCGACATTGGGAAACAACTGCCACCATGCTCTAGACTCTCGAAATCCATTTTCCTGAAAAATCCTCTATCAGTTGTTTATCATTTGTGTTGTCACTTACGGTCGCCCTCTCTCTTGAGCTTCTAATCATTTTTGAATTATAAGAATTATTGGGTGATCAAGGATGACACCTCAGTCGGGTTGGGGCCATCCAGCTGGGCAAGCTCCTCACATTGGATCCAAAGTGGCGAGCTTTGTGACTGCCTAGAATCGTGGAGAATAATCTGTTGCATAGAGTCAAACCTAGCATTGGCTAGTCTATTCGCAACTTTGTTAGCATTCCACCGAATGTGTGAAGGGGTTAGAGTTAGAGAGGGTCTGAGAAGAGCCTGGAAGCTGTAGAGAGGGCCAAGGAGGTGCCATCTGGGTGTGATTTTCCCTGGATCTCGGCCATTCAGAATTTTTGTTGCCAAGTCTATTATGATTTTGGAATCTCCTTCAATGATCAAACGAGTGAGGTTTTGATCTAGTGCCATTTGCACTCCTTTGATGAGACCCCAAATTTCTGCTGAGTTGTTGGTGTTGCATCCGAGATTTTCTACACTGAGGCTATGAATTTGACCCAGGTTGTTTCTTATGACCACTCCATAACCTAAGTGGCTTGGATTGCCTTTTGAAGCACCATCAAAGTTGACTTTATGGAAGCTTGGCAGGGGGGAGCCAATTGGAGGGACTGAGGGATTTTGAAGATAGGGGGGCTGTCGAGGAGAGATGGAGTGTGAAAATGAGAATCCCTAAGAGTTAAGGAGAAGGATCTCACTTGGATCAGTGGGGAAGTCTTCCTAAGTCCATAAATGAAGCTGAAGAGTTTCCTGGAGATGCGAGATGATTGAGTTCCAGAGGAGGGAGGGAGGAGAGGGTTGGGAGTGAAAGATTCTTCTGTTCCTCTCTTTCCATAGATGCCAAACTATGAAGCCTGGTAAGAGTTGCCATGTTCTATTTAGGATAGGACTTTTGAAGGAGCCGGAGCCCCACTCCCTGATTGTGCTTGAGATTCTATTTTTAACTGTTTTGGTTCTTCTCATGCACTGAGTGGCTTGGTTCTAGATATCCTCACTGAATGGGCAGTTGTTTAGGAGGTGCTCCATGGTTTCTGCTTGGAGATGGCAGAGATGGAAAATCGAGGGGCCAATGAAACCTCGTTTTTGTAGATTTTCCCAGGTTAAGATCTTGTTCTGTAGGAGAAGCCAAAGGAATGTAGAGATTTTGGGCCATAGTTTTGATTTCCAGATTGTTGTCCAGATGCTATCTTTTTGAAGATTTTGGAGTTTCTCCTGTAGAGCATACCCCTCTTTGAGAGTGAAGCTATCATGAGGTGTGTATCCCCATCTGAGAATGTTTGGGTCTATTCTTTTCCGGATTCGTCTTTGGGATGTTGCTTGATTCCAGTGTTGCGGATCACATTCCAATGCAACTTGGAGCTCTTGATGGGTTGATTTCCATCTTCGCCAAGGAGAGTTATTAGGAGTATCAGTCCAAAAATCTGCTACTTTAAGAGTGGTGAGATCTTGTATGTGATTAGCATAGGATTGTAGAGTTTCTTCTGATTGAAGGGGTGGCAATTGCTGCCAGGAATCCGTCTAGAATAGAGCATTCTGGCCATTGTGAATTTCCCAGAAAGCATGTTCCTGAATGAGTGGCCTATTTTTCCAAGCTGCATTCTAGATATTGGAGCCTTGAATATTCTCCCTCATTATTATAAGATGGCTTTGATTCATGTTTGGGGCATATTTTCATTTCCAGAGTTTGGCCCAGATCTCCGCTGGAGTTTTGAGCCATCTTCACCAAATTCTTGCTCCCATGGTGCTGTTTAATTTTCCAAGGTCCCAAAGGCCCAGTCCACTTGAAGATTTAGGCTTGCATACCTTGTCCCAGCTGACGAGGGCCCATTTTTTGTCTGGCTTGTGTCCATGCCAGAGAAAGTTTCTTTGCAGATTTCTTATTTTCTTTATGACCGAAAGGGGGGTAGCCAGGGTTGAGAAGAGGTAAGCAGCGATGGCTTGAAGGACTGACTTTAAGAGAACGATTATGGATGGAAGGTTGAGGGATCGAAAGGTCCAAGTGCTGAGCTGATTGGAAACAAAGAGTAGGAGAGAGTCCCTGGAGATGTTTCTGGTTGTTGAATCAGAAAGAGGGAGTCCCAGATAGCACGAGGGTAGAGTGCAGACAGAGGTATTTAGAAGTTGAGAAATGTGTTGTTGGATTGCTACAGGAGTATTAAAGAAGAAGATCTACGATTTTGAAAGATTGAAGGTGGTACCAGAGGCTTCACTGAAATCTGCGAGGATGGAACTTAGTTTATTTGATTCTTTCATAGTGGGGGTGTTCATTAGCAGTGTGTCATCGACAAATTGGCTGTGGGAGGCTGTTGGTTGTAGCCCATTAAGAGGGAGGCCTTGGAGGGAGCCATTTTGAATTGAGGCCTTAATATAGCATCCTAGGCCCTTAGCCATAATGACAAATAGAAAAGGGGAGAGAGGGTCGCCTTACCGTATTCCTCTTGAGGGGGTGAAGGGTTGAGAAGGGACTCCATTGACGAGGATTGAAAAAAGGTTGAGGAAATGAGGCTCATTATCCAAGATATCCAATCCTTGTTGAAACCGAAATACGAAAGAAGAGATTTCATGTACTGCCAGCTTAATTTATCAAAAGCTTTTGAGAGGTCAAGTTTTAGAAGCATACCTAGAGTGCAGGTGCTTTTGAGCGAGTGAATGATTTCATGGAAAAGAATGATGTTGTCCATGGTTTGCCTTCCTTCAACATAACCTGATTTCTCCTTGGAAATGATGAAGGGGAGTATGGGCTTGAGTCTTAGAGCTATGACCTTGGAGATGATTTTATAGATCACATTGCAGAGTGCTATGGGTATGAAATTCTTCGGGTTTGTTACACTTTATTCTTTGGGAATTAAGGTGAGGAAAGTGGCATTAAGTGCTAGAAGAACTTTGCTTGAGCTGCGAGATTCCTCCACCAGCTGCCAGACTTCTTCCCTTAACATTGGCCAATAGGAATGGAAGAAGTCTGTGGTGAATCCATTCAGTCCTGGAGCCTTTCCTGTGGGTAGATTCTGAATAGCCTAATCCACTTCTATCTACGTTATTGGGGTCATGATAACCTCATTCTGCTTCTGGGTGATAATAGTTGGGATGTTTTGGGTCACCCGCTCAATTGTTGAGGAGTGGTCCACCATTGGTTCTGTGAGGAGATCCTTGTAGAAATCTAACAGCTCGTGCGAAATTTCCTGGTGATTTAACAGGGTGTTTCCTTGAGGGTCCTCCAGCTTCGTAATGCGGTTGATTAGGTGTATGTGGATCATGGACCCGTGGAAAAATTTGGTGTTTTTCTCTCCCTCATTGAGCCATTGGACCCGAGATTTCTGTCTCCATTGGATTTCTTCCTGCTTGTGTCTTTCTTCCAGTTGCCTTTTGATTTCATTCTCCTCCTGCTACCGAGTGAAGGTGTGTCTTTACATAATGAATTGCCTCTGAAGATCCTCTAGGTTTTGTTCTAGTAGTTTCCTTTCCCGAAACATGTTCCCAAAGACTTCCTTGTTCCACTTGCGCACCTGTTGTTTAAAGTATTTGAGCTTTTGCTGGAAGCAATACATTTTTGTACCCCCCTGGTTTTCCATTGTGCTCCACCAGTGACGGGCTAGCTCCTGGAAGTCTGGATGGGCAAGATAAAAATTTTCAAATCTAAAGGGTTTTAGCTTGGGGGTGGCGATAGTGTCTACCCATAGCTGAACTAGCCAGTGATCTGAGCTTGCTTTCGGGAAATTGCTGGAATATACTAGGGGTCCTTCCAAAAGGAGAGTTTCTAAAATGAGAAATCGATCTAGCTTGCATGCTATTTGTTGGTGACCTGATCTTTTGTTGGTCCATGTGTAGGTACCATTGTTGTTCTCTATGTCTACCAGTATGAGGTTCTCTATGAGTTCTTGGAATTTTGCGTTGTCCTTCTCCAGACGTTTCCCCCCCCCTCTTTTCTCCTCCAGCGTGAGAATCATATTGAAGTCACCCCCTATAATCCATCGTTTTCCCTCGGCTAGAGAGCCTAAGTAGGCCAGGATTTGAAGAAAGAGGTCTTTGTCCTGACTGTTTTGTGGTCCATAAGCATTCGTAATAATTGCCTCCTTGTCCGATCTCATGGCTCTGTAGTCTGCTGTGATGGTATTTGGAGTGGAGAAGATTTGATCTAGGATGACTGTGGCAGGATTCCATAGGATGGCCAGGCCTCCTAAAGCTCCATTTGAGTCTGTTTGATAGGAGCAACAGTTTCACCAACATCTTTGGAGGATGTCTTCTGCAATTTTCCCTGCACATTTTGTCTCTTGTACCAGGAGTATATCATGGTCTTTCTTTTTTATGCAGTTTCAGAGAATCCTTTGCTTGGATCTTCCATTTATAGCTCTGATATTCCATGTGAGGATCTTCATAGTTAACAATTTGGAGGGTGGGAGAAGGAGCTCTCAAAGAGCCTTTGAATCTGTCTCGAGTTGATCATATAGTTTCTCGCCTCCTTTATTAACTTTTGAGCTGATTTTTTGCCTCGTCGCTTGTTTTCTTTTGGGTGTTTTCTTGGATCTTGGTTTGGGCCTATGTTTATCCCCAGCCTGGATGTAGCTCCTGCTGATGAATCCATAAATACCTTGTGAAATTTCCTGAGTTGGTCCTCTGGTAAGGTTTGGAGATCCTTCTTGTTGAGTGCCTCTTCTAACCTATCTAGGTCTATTTCAGCTAGGTCATGCTCATCCATTTCCATGATTGTATCTTCTTCTCTTATTGGTTCTTTTCCTGAGGCTGGGTGAGTCTGCGGGTCTGCTTGGGTTGATGGGGCCCGATGCCTTTGTGTCATCTAATCTTCCTTTTGCTTTCTGAGATCTTCCCCCACAA
>JASDQU010736511.1:80165-101952 GCA_032191745.1 Picea mariana
CTGTTCACTAGTTTAAATGATTAGTTGAGTGTATTGTCAATTCACTATTTAACCGCATTCTACAACAATCTTGCAATTTCTTCTTGTTGGGTGTTCATTATTTTGTGATGGGTTTGTATGAGTACACAAAAATTCAATTAGTTCCAGTACCATACACTACAACATTGTTGTATTCACCCATTATTCACTTATTCAATCACTGGAGTATAACTACAACCCTGCCACATATCTTCCATTCGATATCCGGAGAGAACTTTTATCTTGAGATCAATTTTGGAGAGCCTTTATAGAACAAAGGTATGTCTACTGAAGCAAATAGTCATGTAGTGAACCAAATATGAAATAGAGCCATTATTTTGTATGCTTGTTGGTGATTAGCATCAAAGAGAATTATTTATTTCCACAAAGATCCATGTTGACGGTACAAACATGCCATAGTCCTGCTATTTACAAATCATAAGGTATCAAAGCAAGTTTGTCAGAGACCTTGAAGCAACTTCCATGGGAAAAACCTTGAAGAGGGAGAAGCTGAAAGAGTTGAGAGACTTCAAAAAGAAGATCCAAGAGGAAAGTTAGCATTGGAGACTTAAAGCAAATGAGCTGGAAAAAGAACTTGCCAAACGCTAAGACTCTTTCACCACCATGAGGGGAAAATTAAACAGGAGCATATTGCATCTCTTGCAATTGGAGGATAAATTCACTCAACTGGATAATTGGCAAGAGGAGAGGTTTTCTGAAGTGATTTCTCAACTATACTAGGATTTGGCAGTAAAGGAAGAGGCCTTGAAGAAGCTACAAGCACTTTCCAAGAGACCAAGCAAGCCCCTTTCATTGCCACTAAGAAAGCCAACACTATGAGTGATTTAAGCATGGTAAACACACCTTCCAAGACCCTTAAGATAACTTCGATGATTTTGAAAAGCACACTGGAGGCATTGATTCTAAGCTCATGAGGCAAATGGGTTGTAGTGGCCAAGGGATAGAGAAGGAAGACCAAGGGATTTTGATCCCCATTGTAGCTCAAAAAAGGCCCAAGCATGAAGGCCTAGGATTCAGTGGACAAGAATCCAAAACAAGTTCAAATCAAACCACCTTCATCAAGGCAAGAGGAACCAAAAAAGAAGCCATTCCCATGGAGGAAAAAGAAGTTGGAAAAGAAGTGTGCAACAAGCCGCTCAAATCTGCTTGTAGAGGCTTGGAAGAGGAACACAACCTCTTCCTCCACAAAATTATAGCTCCAAATAGCATATAAGCATGGACACAACAACTGACTTCAATCTTAAGCACTCATAACTCCATTATTGGCCAGAAAACTCCATGTAAAAACTGCTCTCCATGCAAAAACGTGAATGCATAATTCTGGTCCCCTCCCCATACACATTTCATCTCTTTGTCTCCCTTGATTGAATTGAAATCTTCCCCAAGATGATTGTACTTAGCTCCCATGTTCCCAATAACTATGCTATGTGATTCTCACACCCACCCACTTACATGAATTCAATGATTGGGCTTTAGAACACTCAATAACTAATGGAAGGTTCATGGTAAGGAAAATTTCGAAGGAAATAAGAAATGAGTTTTGTTTTAATAGATATGGGTAAAATCTCCCCCTTGGATCCCTTCCCTCTCTTGTGGATATTTATCCCCCAAATCTCCATTTGTGTCCATTTGCAGTTGGCGATACGTTTTATTCATGATATTGAATTTACATCATTTACATATTACATCGCTTTGGCTCTCAGCCATATACTATATTTACAATATACATTACTTGGCTCTCATCCATATACTATATACATAATAAACATCGCTATTTGGGGTTTGAAAATGGGGTTGTTACATTCCTCCCCCAACAAACTGCACCATCCTCGGTGCACATAACCATACAATTTACACATTGACATATATAAAATCATTACATCAAATGCTCGATAATTCTGCAACTTAATAAATCACGTAGCAATTCCAACCAACAACTCCCCTTTCCCCTCAACCCACACATCGGTTGGACAAAAAATCTCAGAGTTATGGCTCTAGGAACTTCAACTGCCAAAATGGAGTCTTCATTTACTTATGTACAAATGTACATTCGATTTTCTTCAAATTTTTCAAAAATTTGCAGGTATGTTTCCCGCATGGCTTCCTCATGCTCCCATGTAGCATCTTGTTGAGATCAATTCCTGATTCAGAAATTTCCTTTCCCTTTCTATTTTCCCAACTTCTTTTTTCCATTTCTTTTCCCTCTTCTATACCTACACTTGTTTCCCTTTTCCCTTTCTCCCTTCTTCTATCCCTTTCTAGTTACCATACTTAGTCGTATTTCAAAAATTGGTGGGTTCGCGAGTTGATGGGCCTTCATCCCCATCCAATTTCCTATGTCACAAGTCCAACCAACCGCCTTGCGATATTATACTTATTCTTTTTTCCAACTTCGCAGATTTGCGGGGTCGAGCCTTCATTCTCCAAGTTCTGCGATCTCCACCTTGCACCCAAAATTTTGTGATCTACATTATGACCATCATGTTTATTGCAGGTGTCGGGCCCCTAAGTATTTCATTTCTCCTACATGCAGGTCCGACCGACGAATTTTCAATACTTAACATATTTTTGATCATCCATAACCATGGGTTCTTGGGTTTCCGGGTTGGTGAGTTCATGAAAAGCTCCATATTAAAAAATGCTCTCATCCATCCCCGTCATCTTTGCTCTTTTCCCAATATGAATTACGTGTGGTTAATGCTAATAACTAATTGTTGGCCCTTGACCAAGTTTTGAGGAACACTTGGTCATATTTGATCATTTTTGGACCTCGACAGTCTGTCAAATATGGAGCGCCAGGCGAAGTAGAGATCACGAGATCTCGGCCTACTTTTGGGACCCTTTTTAGGGTTTTGGGTTAATGTAATGGGAAAGGGATGTCAACCCATGGGTTTACCCATGTTTTAGGCCTATTTTGTAAAGTATAAGTAGCTAAGAAATGTAAGAGAGAGGAAGAAGATAAGCTAAGTGATAGTAAAGGCTTTGTGTATATTATGTGACCGACTTGCAGAGCTGAGTGCAAGTGTTGTAAGTGTTGAGTGCATGGATTGTAAAAAGGCTCTGTGCTAGATCTACTCGAGGAAGGAGGATCTGGCGAGGTGCACGCAGATCTCTTGTCCTATGTGGAGTACAAGTGTGAGCTCTATGGTATAACCTGATTGACCAAAGCTAATAAAGAAGAAGAAGACTTTGTGGACGTAGCCCCAGGGTGGGGGTGAACCATGGTAACTCTGTGTGTTATGCTTGGTCCTTTGACCTAATGTGTTGGTTTCTTTCCCTGTGTTATGATTTGATATGATTATGCTATGTGCTTTGTTATGATACTCTTAGATAGATCCACTTTTCTTTGTGCTTCTTAGATGTATGGGTGTGGATATGACATATATGAATGTGTTGAGTGCTAAACCTATTTTGCTGTTGCTAAGTGGTAACTTAACCTAGATCCAAGTGAATGTTGCGGTGCTCTGTACCACCTATGGAGTGCCTTGAGGGTTAAATACTAATGAACGATCTTTGCTAAAGTACTTGTGAAGAGTAAGAATCATATATCTATGTCCCAGCTAGGGTTGTAGACACCTAAGTCTTGCAACCACCCCTGCCTCTACCTTGGGTGAGACTTCATCTGCTTCACAAGTGTTGCCGAAAGGGTCAGTAGTTAGGGTTTTGTTGGTGCATTGTTGAAGCGTTGAACCCTGGGTCTGCCCCTGTGCCAACAAATGGTTCCGTTGTCGAGACCTAAAATTGTGATTGCTGGGAACTGAGGAAGAAGAAACTTTGTGCAAAAGGAAGCTCTGTGCGTAGATCTGTTGCCCTAGTGCCAAATTTTAACTCGACTTGTGAAGCTTTGTGCTAGGAATAAGGTCATATCTGAAGAAAGGAAGATCAGATCCGAAGAAAAGAAGCGAGATCTGAATGCTCTGTGCTCTAAGAAAAGTAAAAGTGGAAATTTCTGAAAGAAAGAAGTCAGATCTGCAGAAAAGAGGTAAGATTTGTAAGCTCTGTGCTCTAATAAAGGTAAGAATAGTTAAAAGTTCTTAGATCTGGAAGCTTTGTGATCTGTAGAAGTAAGATAAGTGAAATTTTTTGTTTCTAGAGCATGGATCTAGGTATGTTTGATAGATTTTGTCCTAGCTTAAAAACTAGGGCATTAATAAATGAAAGGAAGTTTGATATGAATAGATCTGTTAAATATAATAATAGATATGTTATACCTATGTATCGAAAGAATGTCTGGACTAGCAAGTGGATGCAGGATCCTAGAAAGAAATTTTTGCAGGCTAGCCACTATGATCATAGTGCGCAGTATAAGAAGAGTTGGGGATCATTGAAGAGAAAGAGAGGATTAACTCTTCGTTACAGTTGCAGAAGACCAGGACATCTTGCTAAAGAATGACCTGGGAGAAAACCTAGTTGTCTCTGTTGCAAAGATTTGGACCACAACGTATTGGATTGCCCTAGAATGATCTCTAAGTTGGAAAGCTTGAATCTGAACCAAGAAGACCAGAAGGCATAAACCCAACAAGAATCAGAGAAAATATTAATACGGATAAAAGAAACACTGAAGGAACATAAAGATGTCTGATTACCAGAGATATTCAAAGAATAGGAGCAAGTTGAAGCAAGAATAGGGGACTTTGACATTGACTGTATTCTTGATGAAGAAACACAAGTGAACATTATGCTAGAAAGAACTTGGGAAGATATAGGAAAGCCTGCCTTGATCCCTTCCCTAGGAGGAACAAGTTTATTCAGAGGAAAGCTAGTAAACCTATGTGGAAGGCTCGCCCAAATACCTATGAATGTCAATGGAACTTCGACAGAGGAAGACTTTGAAATTATTAAATTTATTGAAGACAACGCCCCGTTTACCATGCTCATAGGAAAACCTTGGATTGATAGAGAACAAGCCAGATGAAAAGAGGAAGAAGAAGTTTTGGAACAGAAGAAGCAAGAGTTAAAAGACTTTATGACTAGAAGGGTCACGCACTTGATTGAAGAACATAAGATCCGGTCGCAGATATTTAATACTAGCAACCTTGATGTCGAGGCTAAGAGAACACTAGAGGATCCACATAAGATTGAGTTACCTATTTTTGATACATAAGAAGTATTACCCATAAACCCTATGAAAGAATTTCAACAGCGCGAAGAAACTAAGACCACAGAAGGTAAGCATTAGAATGGTAAAAGAATTACTGAGACGAAGCTCACTAGGAAGAAGGATAGAAAGTTAAGAAAGAAAAGGGCTAATACTGTAAGGTTACAAGAGGTTATAGAGGATACTTCGTAGAAAGAAAAATTGCAGAATTGGAGCTTCGCCGAGATATCAGAACAACGACATAGAGTACTTTGCCATGACGAAGCAATATAGCCATTGGGGCTGATATATCCATTCAACTTCCACTCTGAATGGGTAAGAAATCAATAAAGGTTCATCATCCAACCATTGAAAAATGCCATAATGGGTTGAACAAGAGTTAATGAAGGATCATACCCATTGTAAGAAGACCGTTGCTAAGTTTCCCTACTTAGTCCATCACGCCACACACCGAGAATACTTTTTTCTAAGTGAGAATTTGAGCATGAAACCTAAGATTAATTCACCCTGAGATCATTGCCTTGTTCCCATATTATTCACTGTAGTCCCTGAATTCTTTTCGCACCCGAGCTAGCTGACCCAAGCTTATATGTCGGACGAGCTCAACACTGCTAAAAAATAAGTTGAAGAAGTTTTAATTGACTTAATGACTGAGAGAGTCATGTCGGAGCAAGGAGTGTCTACAGGTGTACAAGCATCGTCCTCGGGAGCATTTCCATCTTCCCCCTCCACTACTTGAGCAGGACCATCCCGACCGCCTTCAGAAAGACGATCTAAGCTCGGAAACGACTTCGCCACTGTGAAGATGATCCCAAGTATCTTGCCTAGATATATCCCACCACTAAGCGACACAGTGAATTGAGACACTGTACCCAGAGACTTCGACTATGCTTTGGTCACTGCGTACCTCCCGAAAGGGGTGTGTGTAGTTCGTGCTGACCAGGATAAGCTCACAGCATTGAAATTTAGTGATTTTAACCTTGGAGATCACAAAGTTTACAGTATGCTAGCCCCACACATGTACTTAACTATCACAAAAAGGAGGAACCCGAAGATTGTCCCTCAGCAATGGACTCATAACCTCGCACAATCAACCCTCCTCAATGTAATGAAGATTCCGCATTTCGGGAGGCATCAGGAAGTGAATGCATGCGTCAGATTGTTGTTGTCCTGCTACCATGGAGGATACTTATGGTTGGATCNATGATCAATCAGATCACAGGGCTAAGCATGTAGGGACCTAACCCATAGAAGTTTTATCCTGGAAAGACCGTAGATCGCACTCTCGCCCAGTGAATAAAAGACACATATGGCGATGTAGAGAAGGGCACATGAGGCTACAAGGTAGCCTCCATCAAGAATGCAGCAGTGCGCCTTAGTTTCCAAATGATCGCAGGGAAGTTAGTCCGCAAGAACTGACCCACACAGGTGACTGGATTTGTAGTTGACCTCGCAGGGAAGTGCGCGGAGGGACTACAAATGAACTGGGTGAAGTACCTTGTAAATCAGCTCGAGCTTGATTATAGAGAAGCACAAGACCAAGGGTATGAGTTCCACTTTAGTTGGTTCCTCATACTCATCACTTTCATCGCCTGAGAGCTACTAGAAGGTGCCACTTTTCTGGAGATCGAACCCTTCGAACCACTGGCCGTGAAGTTCTGTACACTGTGGTACTCCAATGACATGAACAAGCAGTGGCAGTCCAATGTCGTCTTCCACACTTATTACAACCAATTAAAGAATGCAATCCAGTCTACACCGTGCCTTACACCAAACACACTTCATAGGTTTAGACCTTTGATCAAATTCAGCGCAGACCACCACTTCACCTATATCACAATGTGCGCAGATGAGCATAAACAACAACTCCAATTGTACTACAAGTTGACAGAAGAAGACTTGGAGTAGATTACCAAGGAATGGTCGACATACCTCCTTGTTCCAGCGGACCCCGCAAAAATATCTGACATGGAAAGCTATGAAGCTATACTGGATACACCTAGACAGAGCAAGACTAAGAAGGATGATAAAGTTCAATATATCCATAGTACATCCACGAAGACTACTTCGATCTCACTTGCGCAGGGAGGTGATGGTGAAGAACTAGGTGGCACAGAGGTTGAGAAAAACAAAGGCGAGGTTACTTCACCTAGAGAGGAGGATGATCCCTCTAAGAAAAGGAGGGTCACCCCACCAAAGCCCTCATCCTGGAAGAAAACTAAGACCACCTGGACTATGTTTAAGACTACCCTCACATAGGATGACTTCGACTTCTTGATCACTACACTGAATGATGCCTCACTAGAGATCACAGAAAGGCAAGAAGCGAAGCAGGAGGATATATTCAACCGACTCAAGGGTGAACTTCAAGAAGTGCAGCAGGCACTCCAGTCTAGCCGAGCCATTTCTACTATGCCCTGGACGACGGGAACAACAGGAAAAAGTGATGAGCCCACTCAATTACACCNAAAGTTGAAGCTCGCCTTCGACAAGCTCAAGAAGACACAGCGCAAGCCACCTAGGCTTTGGCACAAGTACAGAGAGCACTTATAGTACAACAAAGGAAGGCATAACATGAACATCTTGCCTTACAAGCGAAGTGGGAGGAGGAGAAAGCACAGTTACAGTAGAGCAAGGACCAATTGTTAGCAGAGCAACTTGACGTGCAGGAATGAGTTCATAAAGCACTTCGCTCTGTGACGATCATTGAAGTGAAGATTGAAGAACATGTCCCACAACAGGTGACACAACTTGAAGAAGTAATCCAACAACTTCAGCAACACATCGCATATCTGGAGCTTCATATCATGCCCGAGACTCCCCAAGAAGTCAAAGATCTAAGGGAGGCAATTTCCCATAGCGCAGTTGACAGGTTAAAAACCTTGGCTTTGGAGTGTAAGCAGCTGAGCGCTAGAAGCGCCCAAACTTATGAGAACCTCACAGAGAACCCATAATTGCAGACATTAGAGGCGCAACTCCAAGAAGCAAAGAAACATGCAGATACGCTATAGGCATAGCTGAAGGCCTTAACCCCAGTGGAAATAATGAACCGATTTCCAGAACAACGCACTGCCCAACTACAGGTACACATGATGCAAAGTAAAGTGATGGAAATCTCTAAAAGACTTCAACCCCTCCAAGAGAAAGCATGCCAATTGTTCACTGAAGTTGAGAGCCAGGAATCCGAGCTTGAACAGGTTGTCATCATTGCAGAACAACGCATGGAAGGACCAGTAAATGACACAGTGATCCAGGAGTTCATTGAGAAAGAGGTTGTCGCACTGCAATAGGTCGAAGTGTCTCAGGCCAAGATCGAGACATTCAAAGCGGAGTTGATCAGACCAGAGTGACTTGGGACAAGTCACAAGTGAGTATTGGGGGCTTGTTGGCCCTTGACTAAGTTTTGAGGAACACTTGGTCATATTTGACCATTTTTCGACTTCGATAGTTTGTCAAAGATGGAGCCCCAAGCGAAGCAGAGATCACGGGATCTCGACCCACTTTTGGGACCCTTTTTAGGGTTTTGGTTTAATGTAATGGGAAAGGGATGTCGGCCCATGGGTTTATCCATGTTTTAGTCCTATTTTGTAAAGTATAAGTAGCTAAACAATGTAAGAGAGAGGAAGAAGATAAGCTAAGTGCTAGTAAAGGCTTTGTGTATATTATGTGACCGACTTGCAGAGCTGAGTGCAAGTGCTGTAAGTGTTGAGTGCATGGATTGTAAGAAGGCTTTGTGCTAGATCTACTCGGGGAAGGAAGGTCTAGCGAGGTGCGCTCATATATCCTGTCCTATGCGGAGTACAAGTGTGAGCTCTGTGCTGTAACCTGATTGACCAAAGCTAATAAAGAAGAAGAATACTTTGTGGACGTAGCTCCAGGGTGGGGGTGAACCACGGTAACTCTGTGTGTTATGCTTGGTGCTTCGACCTAATGTGTTGGTTTCTTTCCATGTGTTATGCTTTGATATGATTATGCTGTGTGCTTTTCGATGATACTCTTAGATAGATCCACTTTGCTTTGTGCTTCTTAGATGTATGGGTGTAGATCTGACATATATGAAAGTGCTGAGTGCTAAACCTATTTTGTTTTTGTTAAGTGCTAACTTAACCTAGATCCAAGTGAATGTTGCGGTGCTCTGTACCAGCTGCGGAGTGCCTTGAGGGTTAAATACCGATGAATGATCTTTGCTAAAGTACTTGCTAAGAGTAAGAATCACAGATATGTGTCCCATATAGAGTTGCAGACACCTGAGTCTTGCAACCACCCCTACCTCTACCTCGGGTGAGACTTCATCTGCTTCGTAGGTGTTGCCGAAAGGGCTGGTAGTTAGGGTTTTGTTGGTGTGCTTTTGAAGCGTTGAACCTTGGGTCTTCCCCTGTGCCAACACTAATTATGCAGGCTCCGAAAATATTGTCATTAATATCGAAGGGCACGAGGAGATTTCTCATTAAATTGCATTAAAACATTATTTTACAAAGGTTATATTATTGTCATCTCTCCGAAAAGATTCATTTCAAGTTATTATCCAACTGAAAGAATACTCTCATCAACCTATGGAAACAACATCTAAACAAAATTTATGTGGTGATATTTTAAATATCTTTGGTCGTGAAGACCAGAAATTTCAGTGGTCTAGAGCATATTCATATTACTCCTCTCCTCCTGCACAAAAGGACTTAATCTGGGCATCCGAAATTTTTTCGCGCAGTATGTGTTCCTAAGGTCTTTGAATGTAAAAAAATTGTTGCATGGTGCATGGAGAAGTACTTGCCAAGCTAGAGAATTATACAACTCCAAGGTCATTCTTCGATTTCCCTTTCACTGTAAGTCTTTCACAAGATGTTGAAGCTCCTAGAGCTGACACTTACCTTCAAAGGAGAAGATTGATGAGATTTCTTGAAGAAACATAAAAATGGCCTTGACCTCCTGCCTGAATATTTGGAGAATCCTGTGTCTATTCCAGAAGACATAACCAAGATCTAGGTCGACTCTTTTAAAAACCCCTTTCAAGAAATTGCATGGTCGTTTACTAGGTTGACAGGTTAGGAAATCACTACTACCATTTCTTGCGTTATTCTATATATTTTATATTTTACAGTAAAAGAACATGCCATCTTTGACTGGGGAAAATTGATTTCTATCGAAATATCGTCCCAGCTAACGCACTATAAAAAGGATACAAAATTATTTATGGCATCCTATCTGATATTCGCTATAATGTATTGTTGTCAATTCCCAAAATTGACCATAAGTAAGAGGGTGAATCGTGAAACATATCCGGTTACCTTATAGTATCAGGAATTATGGAGACATAAGACCCCTTTGTATTTTTATGAAGTCTATAATGATTTTGTCTCAGTCTTCAAAAGGTTGTTTTTGGGTGAGAATACTTCAAGGATATCTAACCAGGCTAACAAATTTCTAGAGAAAAAAGGAACGATAGAACAAATGGAGAATCATAGTGTCATAAGGATATTATGTTCCAAAGAAAATCCTTCTTTTCTCCCATATCATGTATCTGAAAAATTATTCATTACAAAGGTGGCAAGGCAATACAACTTCTGGCTACATGTTTTCCATGAAAAAACTAAAAAACAATTCATCCCCTTGCCATGGAAGATTGGAGATTTCATATTCAAAGACCTAAATAAAATCGATGAGTTTGCAAATTTCTTCAACAATGTAAATTTAAAGTATGATGAAAAGATAAAGGGGTTTGAACCTAACAAAATCTTTGCGGAACATATGCTGTTAGTAGGATTCAGTAACTCGTTCATCCATACTATCTTGAATGAAGAAGAAGAGAACACTCAAAGTGCTCTGGTACACAATGCTGGTGACTTAGAAACAATACTCAATACTCAAACAAAGGGTCCCAATGAAAATAGCGCCCAGTCTCCAATTGTTACTCCCAAAACTACCACGTCTCGGAGCAATGCTCCAATGACTCACCCAATTAGAAATATTTCCAACAGTATTTCAAGCGATGGAGGAGAGAAGAACCCCCCCCTGGGAAAATCAAGAATTCACATAAGTTACTTGTGAGAAAGAAAAGGAAGAATTTAATACAAGAGGAAGAGTTCAACCTTATAGAAAACGACATCCAAAGATTTTCTCTAGATGACATGGAGCTAGAGGTGGATATAGAGAAAATATTTCCCACGATGGAACAACCAGAAAATATAACTCAACAAAATTCTTTATTGGAAGTTGTTGCAAATGAGACTTTTGGTGGAGAGGAATCCTTCACTTTTCAAAGTGATATTTTTGATAAGGAGTCTAAAAACTTGATTGTAGAAAGAGGTAATCAGAAAAATAAAAAGGGAAAATATCGCTCAGAGGTTGACATGAAAGACATGTGACCGTCCGAAATTTCTAAAATTCATAGAGCAACCGGGGATGATCTTGATGATTCTATTGATGGATTAGAAACTGAAAATTCTAAGTTAAAAGAAAGGATCATAGAATTGGAAAATGCCTTAATGTCTCTTCCAATCCTGGCAGGTCTTTTGTCAATGGTCAAACCAACCACACCTACCATTAAGTTGAAAGGATCTTCAAGTCTACTCACAGCGGTCTGGAGTTATGTAGAAAAAATATTAGGAAGAGAATGCCACTAATAACATAAGCATGGGAGGTATTAAAAAGTATTGTGTCTTTTAGCTTAAGGGCACATGCCTTTCATGAATATCTGCAAGCTGATTTAAAGAACGAAGAAGGTTTCTACACTGATGTTGTATTACGATTTGGAATTAAAGTCTCAAACATGACATAATTGAGAAGAAGAGAGGAGGATCTACCTTCTCCAAGTCGAATAAAACAACTAAATTCTTGCTGGAAGGAAAATATTAAGAATTTGAGTAACAATGTTCAAGCATGCAGCGAAGCCATACTAAAAAGATAAGAAATGTTCAAAAGACTCACGAAGATAGATCTAGTAGGAGGTACTAATGAGGTACAAGACCCTAAATTAATTCTCAATTCACTGTTTCTAACAAAGAAACAATTTGACGAACAAGTTGAGATATTTAAGGGGTTATCAACTGAAAAGTTTTATGGCATACTTGAATATAATGAATAAGAAATATACAATTGGCTAGTTGATTATTCCGTGAAAAATCAAGATATTGAGGAAGCAGTACATGATATTTATCTTGACTCAAGAGACTTGGAAGGTGAATTGTTCAACATTAAAATCATGCATGAAATAAACGTCGTACCAATGAAAAACTACATTGAAGATTGGTTCAAAAAGGCAATTGACAAATTAACCAAAGAAGGGAAAGAAAAAATTGAGATGGTTCCTATAAACATCAATGAAGACAATAAAAGGACAACAACAAGAAAGTAAAAGTGAGAGATACCATCATAGTAAGTTTATGTTGATCACATCTTTCTTTCTTTATTAGTTCTTTCATCCAGTTACTCTGCTTCTTTGACTAGAAAGGTTTAACCGAAATATGATAACTTCTCTCTGTCTTCTTTCCAGGTCTTTCTACTCTGTCATCGCCCACCATCCTCCTTCTATAACTTACTTCTTGTTTATATTTTCTTTATGGTCCGCGGGAGCCTCAATCCCAGTCCTAAGGAAAAACACATTTAAATTTAAAGGCTTTGTAACACACTCTATATTTTTCACAAATCCCAAGAGAACTATTTCGGGATCAGTTTTGGTTGTTCTTTATAACTATGAGTTTTGAGTATAAAGTATTTGAGATTGATCTATCACTATATTTATTTGATCTCCCCATGTGTTTACTCTATTAAAGTTCTCTTATGCATGCAGACCATTCTTTTTCATTTTATGTGATTAGAAATCTTTAGTTTAACTATGATGGATGTGAGGAAATTTTGTCTATCTTTTTCAAATATATGATGTGTGCAGTTCTTGGTCATCTCTCTCTCAAGAACTTGTTTTTTGAAAACAAAAAACTTTTATTTTGTTTCAATATTTATCTTTCTTTGAATATCCCGATGGACTTTCTCAGAGTCCTACATTATTCTCAAAATTTAGAATCCCAAGAAAATCTTGAAATAAAGAGGAGTACCACCTCTATAAAAATGCATGGGGATTTGTATCCCTGTGAGGTTGTCGTTTCAGTCCTAACAGATTCAAGCGTCAGCATCTTCAGGATCGTAACAGGTCCATTAAACCTTTACAAAGCTGATGGATTTGTTCCTGAGCACTTTGGTTTTCCGGTCCAGGATGCGCACTGGTTCCACCCGAAAATCCCCTTCGTGTTCCACCCGGATCACATTCCAATCAATCACATGATTAGGATCAGGTACATACTTTTTTAATAAAGACACATGGAACACGTTATGAATTCTCATGGATACAGGTAATGCTAGCATGTATGCAACTGGTCCTATCTTTTCTAAGACTTCAAAAGGCCCACAATATCTCATTGCCAACTTTAGGAAACTTCCCAATTTCAACGAGATTCTTTTGGCTTTAACTTTTAAAAACACATGCTCTCCCACTTTGAATTCTCTATTTGTTCTCTTTTTATCAACATAGCTCTTCTGTTGATCTTGTGAAAATTTCAAATTTTGCCTGATCTTTACCATCTGTTCTTTAATTTCTTTTAACAATTTTAGGCTAATCACGACTATGTTTGCTGAGTTATCCCAACTTACTGGCATGTTGCATTTTCTGCCATACAATGATTTAAATGAGATCATCTTCAATGATTCCTAATACCCATTATTATAAGTAAATTCAACTAAATGTATATATTCCATTCACCTAGAAGGCTTTTCCATTACATACATTCTCAACATATCTTCAGTTAGTGAATGTTTCTGGATGTAGACTGTGTATGAGTTTCGAAACGTCCAACGTTTTGAGTGGACACTCCACCCATCATCAGGGACACCAAATCACATAAGGTGGAAGAGAGTGATGATTTTCCTATTTATAAATTAAGAGAGCAAGTGACCGTTGTGGGAAATAGGAAAAAATAAATTAACTAATGGGAGATAGACATTGAGGTCATGGAAAAATATTAATAAATTATGATGAGAAAGAATATTAAATTATAAAACAATAATAATAAGTGGGTAAGTTAATAAGAATGATGAAAGAAATAACATGAGATAGATGTTGAGGTCATGGAAAAATATTAATAAATTAGGTTGAGGGTGACATAAATTAAATAATGGGAGATAGACGTTGAGGTCATGGAAAAATATTAATAATAAATTACGATGAGAAAGAATATTAAATTAGAAAATAATAATAAGGAGGAGGATGGAAACAAATTTGTTGAGGTAAGTAAAAGCAATATGGGGAAAGTGCTTAGCAAAATGATTACATTAGGGTAGGATAACAGAATGATTTGAAATTAGCCAAGTAATAATAATAATAAATTTATAAATTAAATTTTCGTAAGTTAAAGTAGGAAAAATAAGATTGGGGTAAACCATTAAAAGGTAAAAACTTAGGAGAAATCTAATGAGATAAATAAGTGGCAAAAGAGAATTAGAAACAATTTTTTTTTATGAAATGGAATTGAATAAAATAGGGGGTAAATGTGAGTCAACATGTGAATCAAAATAATGGATAGAAGGAAATAAACAAGGGAATTGAAATAAATATATTTAAATTAGGGAAGGAAATAGAGTTAAATAAAAATAAAATGAAAAAGTGTAAGAGAAAGTCGTCGAGTGAAAAAAAGGACAAAGGGAAAGTCGTTAGGGTGATAGATAAGTGAGAATGATAATTAGGATCATGGAGGATAATAGAAAGGGGAGAGAGAAGAATAAAATTAAGAAATTAAATCAGAAATAATGTTAAGGTGAGGCAAAAGGTGAAGTGAGAGAATAAAATAGGTTAAAAGACCCAAAAGAGAAGTGTTGGAACATGGAGAAGGAGAAGCAGAGAGGTGGAGGGAGGATAAGGTCAAAGATATAGGAGAAGGAGGATGCCTAATGGTCGAGGTGATGTAAGGTGGGATTCCAGGAAAGGCTCAACTTGTAGCCGTCTTCACGGTTAAAGTTATTAGGATGTTTTTCAATTTCAATGGCTTCCTGAACGAGACAGGAGGAGTAATCAGGTGCGGAAGCTAGAATTTTAGTTTGTTCAAAGTAGATACGATGCTTAGAGTTATGAGAGTGTTTGGAAATAGTTGATTTATAGATTCGGTTGTGTGTGACATCAACTATGTTCTCTTTCATTTGGGATTTAAAGCTTCTACCAGTTTGGTTGATGTAAGATTTCCCGCAGGAGCAGGGAATTTTGCTAAGCACTTTGCCCGTATTGATTTTACTTACCTCAACAATTTTTTTTCCATCCTCCTTATTATTATTATTTTCTAATTTTATATTCTTTCTAATCGTAATTTATTATTAATATTTTTCCATGACCTCAACATCTATTTAATTTCTGGCACCCTCAACATAATTTATTAATATTTTTCCATGACCTCAATGTATATCTCCCGTTATTTGGTTCATCATTCTTATTAACCTACCAACTTATTATTATTATTTTCTAATTTAATATTCTTTCTCATCGTAATTTATCAATATTTTTCCACGACCTCAACGTTTATCTCCCATTATTTAATTTAGTTTTTTCTATTTCCCACAATGGTCACTTTCTCTCTTAATTTATAAATAGGAAACTCAACACCCGCTTCCGCCTTATGTGATTTGGTGTCCTTGATGATGGGTGGAGTGTCTACTCGAAATGTTGGCATTTCAAAACTCATACAAAGTATACATCCAGAAACACTCACTAGCATCATGACTAACTGTGGAAATTTACACAATTAGAATATATTCAATTATCCGATTACTCCTTTTTATTTTCCCATCTGATTCTAGGTGATATGTTGTATTGAAATTCAAATTTGTCCCAAACCCCTTAAAAAACCCCTTCCAAAAATTGGAAGTGAACTTGGGGTCTAGGTCCTCTTATCCCATATCCTAGGGATAACTAAGGAGATTATGTCTCGAGGCCCACACATCCTAGACATGGAGTATTGAGAGCCATATCGAATTGAGCTTGTCTCTGGAGGGCCCATCCTTTTTCTTCAGTGCCTCCATTATGCCAACAACAACAACATCCATCCCATCGACCTGGTTCTGAAGTAGCAGTGGGTCTTGCTCCATGAGGTAATGAGCTCGGGTATCATGGTATGTGTCACTCTGATTATCAAAACATTTGAATATGTGCATTTAATTCTTTTTTGCGTCATGACGTTTTCTTGGACATTATGCCTTTTAACTTGTCCATACCTAGGGGGATGACAGAGTGCCCTAGAAAGTTGGTTCCCTTAGAAATGAGTTTCCACTGGATGGGTCTATGAAAGGTCATCATCCATTCCTTCCATACTTATCACTTTTCATCATTTTCCCTCTCATCTATTCCCTACATTGGTTCGGGCATTGGGTTTGCCAAGCTAGTAAGGGTTGTACCTTGCCTCGTGGGAAGAAGGGGGTAAAGGCCAAGAGGGTAAAGGTAGTTGGAAAAAGTTAAAATCTAAGATCAAACCTTGTTATGCTTCACCCAGGGATCCCCAAGAAAGAAATAAAAGGCTTCTCAACAAGAAAAAGGGGGGACCCATAAAATAAAATAAAACTCAAGACCTAGTTGGGGGATAGGGGGTCTCATCATGAGCCAACCTATTAGGTCCATGTGAATGTAGCGGTATGACACTACTATTCATCTGGTCACCATGCCAGGGTAGTGGCTCTTGGTGGCATAGCCAATATAAAGGGGGTCTCATCATGATCCAACCTTCTCATCTCCTTAAAATGCTTGTGGTTAATGCTGTCACCACTAGTCACCACACCAGGGCAGTGTCCCCCAACTATTCTCTTGAAAGAAAAAGAAATAAGACAAAGAGTAAAAAGGCATTGAATGGGCTAAGAAACAATTGCATCCATGACAAGGTGCAACTCACCCTCTACAGAGGCACCCACAGGTAAGACCTACATTTCCTTGTTATCACTACACCCCTTGCCCAAACATACCCCACACCATCTCATGCATTTACATGACCTAGATTGGTCTTCAAATGGAAACACCCCAAACCTAAGGAGAATTATCCCAATAGGACATCCTAAAACCTTCTCCAAACTTGGCTTGTAGAATAGCATAACGTCTTTGAGCACTTGTCTGGGAAAAGGAGGGGCTTTATGCACATGTTTGGGTAACTTGATTATTAGATGTGATTGACATTACTATGATCCCTATGACTTACGATCCCATGGAGGGAGTACTTGTTGTTGCTGCAGGACCATGCCCGACGAACAAGCACATATGGGGAGATGTTTATCTCTGACCTCCATAGGGATAAAATCCCACCAGATGGATGTTGAGACCCGAACCAGGGGCAAAGAGATACTAGAGGCTTGCACCAGAGAAAAGGGAGGACGTTCCACTAGAGGCACTTTGGTAGGCCTGGAACCAGGGGGTCTTTCCCTCCCACCATGATGTTGGCCCTTGAAGGCTGCTGACATCATCATTCATAGCCTTGATGTCATCAAGTTGGGGTATTCAGCATGAGGACGGCTTTGGTTGACACGTGTGGCAATTCTTGAGGGGTTTTGAGCCCCAACATTTCACTTTGGAGGCCTAGCATTCCAGGAGGGAGGCCAACGTCACCCTAGGAGGGGCGTGACATCATCCTAAAAAGATGAATTTAGGGTGTTAATTGTCAATTTTATGTAAAACTAGTTTTTTCATGTAAACTGGCCATGTCGGCCTTTTTTGACCTAAAATGTAATTAAAGGTCATTTGTATTGTATAAATAAGAGATCAAACTTTCATTTTTATTCATCATATTTCACTCACACAAGTGCGAGGTATAAAATTTGGCCTCTTTTAATGATTATTGGCTGAACTAAGTGGTGCGCAACTCTTGGAGGGAGTTTTTGTTGGTGAATTTTTGCATTTTCATGGTGGAAAGTCTTCAACTGGGGCTTGTGACTAGATTATTCTTGGTGAATGTAAGTAGAAATATAAAATCCTTCTTTATTTGAATGGTTATGGTATCTTTTACTTTTCATTTATAAGATTATGAAATTGCTATTGTGAAACTCTAGGAGAAATGCACATGTTATTGTCCTTCTCTTAATAGCTATCCACCTACTTGATTTTGCTAGAAGACACCTCCATTAAAGAATATGCTAGAGCCATACCTTTGTAGCACTCTAGTACTATTGTTTCATTAAGCTTTTATTTTTCTTCAATCTTTACCTAAAGAAGAAGGAAACCCGCTAGGACCTAGGGTTACCTACTTCCTAGTATCTTTTTTCCTTCTAGGATTTTGGATGATTGAGGCCTTAGGTTACTAACACCTCAACCATCCTCCCTCTTGTCTTTAGCTTACTCATTATCATTGTTTCCCCTAATATTTCTCCTGTAAAAGTTACTCCATTTACCCTAAAGGCACTAGTTCACACCTTACAATTGATTGATTGATGAAAACAATCTTCAAACTATCAACTTCAAGATCTCTACTAACCATTTCTAACCTTAGATTAGACTAATTCACTAACTATCTTGTTGCTGTCACAAAATAAAACTAAAACCATCTATGACGACACTAAAATCATATTAAAAGCAAGTGTTAGAGATGATTTTACATTTCCTTCTCTGCTTCCGACAAATACTAGCATATTTCCAATTTTAGGTTATCATTTTTGGTCATTATTGAAGATTATTTAAGGCATAATTGTGAAGCTATCATTATATATACATTGTTGTTATAAAAAATTGTGTTGCTTCATCTTTTTTATAAGCTTATTCCTTTTATTCAAAGTCCATGGTTTTATGAAGCATTAACATCAATTGGTATTTGCAAATAGTGTTTTTCTTGTTGTCTTGTTCTGGGTAGGTACACTTAAGAAATAATTTTCTTCATCTTATTAAAACCTTTGAGACTTTCTGATCAAAGGAATTGTGATAGGGGAAGGAATTTCTTAATACTACTACTTTTTCCTTATCAAACCCCTAGGTCACCGAGGAAATCTCCCCTGGACTACTACCCCTAAAGAGAAAGAGGTGTCTTATTTAGGTGACAATGATAGGACAACCTCCTGTTATGCCAATTTATTGTTCACTTGACTTTGGATTTTGGGAAAGTACAAATTGCGCGATAACATTTTGGTGCTGTTGTCGGGGAACACTGAGTCAATTCTCCTCAAAGACTACACTTTTCGGTAAGCCTTTCCTCAAAAGCCTTTATTTTACAAAGCTTACCTGGCGACTCCAGTGAGTGTGATCTCCTCATACCTTTGATGATCCCCAGAAGGATTATTTGGCGACTCCACTAATGATTAATCTGAACATGGCTTCTCAATGGGACCCAAGAAATTTTAAACCCTTGCATATGAGTAAAATACCAGGGTATCCTCGACAATGCCTACGAGATATGAAAAATGGCTACCTAAATTCACTGGTAGTGATGAAGAGAATGCTAATAAACATGTGCGTGATTTTTATTCTTTCTTTCGACTTCACCTTATCATTGACAATGTTGAAGACCTAGCAATGAAACTTTTCTCTGCTACTCTTCATTATAATGCTAGGAGATGGTATGATGACATCCATTTTTCTAGTATTACATCCATGGATCAATTAGAAGAGGTTTTTCTCGAAAAATGGGATCCTTGTGTTTTGCTAAAGAAACGTAATCACATGAAGAAGAATAAGAATGAAATTGTTAGGGAATTTCATGATAAATTTGAAAGGGTATTAAAACAGATCCTAGTAAGCCATCACCCGTCACATGACTTTCTTCTTTTTCTTTACACCAAAGCCTTTACAGGACAAATAAGTTTCCCTATCAAATATGAAGCTCCTAGAACAATCCGGGAAGTTTATAGCATGGCTACGAAAATTGAAGCTAACATATCCTCATTCAAAGAACAATCCTTTGTTCCAAAATTCAAGGCTTATGAGCCCAAAAATACCCCATATATTCCCAAGAGAGTACCCTCCCTTGAGACATCTATTGAAGAAACCCTGAAAGATTTAGAACAAGAAGTCAGTCAACAAGAGGTTGATGAAGGGGGTCTTGATGAAGGTTACCAATCCCATGGGGAGGAACATGAATCTACTCATTCTTCTAGAAAGGATAATGAGAAGCTGGTTGAAGAGAAAGAACCTAAAGGTATTAAAAATAATGATGAAGTATTAATGTGTGCTCCTCCCTTTGATCAAGACATCCCAAATCCTATTTTTTCTGCACAAGAAGAAGAGGATGAGGTTAGTCGCTTTCCTTTTCTGGATTTTGATAATACATTATTCTATGATTCAGAGAATGAAGGAGAAATGGAATCCTTAAGTAAGATAGATCCTCTTTTCTATAAAGTTGAAGATGTGGAGGCAAGTCACGAGGATGATAAAATGATGCCTGCTCTTCCATTTGATGAAGTTATCCAAATCCTTGAATCTCTTGCATAGGAAGAAGTAAGAACGGTGAGCTATTTCCATTTCCAAAATTTTGATAATGATTTATTTTATGATTTGGAAAGTGAAGAAGTGTTAGAGGAGCTCCTGGATGTTTCAAGCCCTTCATGTTATAATAAAGTTGACTATGTTGATAATATTGATGAATTCATACATGTCAGAAAGTGTAAATGGGATGTGATTGGATATGGCAGGGATCCCATTTACGACATTGAGGGTCATTTCCAAAAGTTGTCTTTAAAACTATCGTATGAGGTTACTAATAATTTTGGCATTTGAAAACAAGGAGATGATATGATTACAAACCTTTTTCAGACACCCAAGGATGACTTGGTGCTATGTTCTCCTAATGATTTTCGGTCATAACTTGAGGATTTGGATGAATATTCCTTTGAGCACTCATGAAGAAGATTATCAACCATCGTTGTGCTCGGATATTTATAAAGGTGATTACAATGCTTTCCCAGAGAAGGATCCTTATGACAATGTCTTCCATCTCCCTTTGAATATTTTTTATCGTTGTGTCACTAAAGGTGTAGTTGGGAAGCATGCCCATTGTCTTAAATTTTCTCCGAGGCAAAGCTTACTTTTAGAATTCAATGGTAGGTTAAATACCTCAAGAAGAATTTTGTTATCTCAATCTTCCAACCTTCCCTTAAGAAATTTTCAGTCATCCCCTAGGTTCTCGCTGGTTCCTTCCCAGACCTCAAATTGTGAAGACATCCAAGGTAGCCAACCTTCAGACTCTTTGAGTTAGTCTATTGAACCTTTGATTTTTCACTATCCCTTTCTGAGATGGATTGAGCACTTTCCTAAAGGTGTGAATTGACATGATTTTTTCCCTCCCTCTCACCTCCATGAACTATACCTTATGATTTCCGATGATATAATACATTTTCTAACTCATGATATTTTTGTGCTTGACTTATCATTGTTTTGGTTTATGATGAAGCACATAGGTAGGTATTATGAGACATTGCTAGGATGGTTTCACTGTCTATTTGACTACACCTAACATTCAACCAACAGGTGAGTACATGTAAGTAGGTAGGCATTTGCATTCATTGTATATACCATATGCATTTCATTGTAGAATAGTTGTATTTCCATTTGTATATATGATTTCTTACTTGTATTTCATTTTATCATATATGATCTAGGGGTGATATCACCACCCCAAGAGATTAGTGATCATTTTTGTTGAGATATAGAAGGTCACACGT
>JASDQU010736511.1:121481-132770 GCA_032191745.1 Picea mariana
ATTGACATAACTCCCAACTACCTTTCCTATTTTTACTCATTTGTGTTCTCTCTTTTCTTTTCCTACAATTTTGGTGTGTGCACATGATAATTCACTTTTAAATAAATAAAACCTCTAAAATATGAGATGAATAATTTCTAGTAATGCATGTTTCTAGTACCTAACTTCCATTTCAAATTTCACAATGAAACCAAATCTGTTTTATCCATGGATGCCCCCTCTAATTAAATGAATGCAATTATCTGTATATGAATAATACTTTCATGAGTGCACTTATTTAAAATACCATTCTAAATGCTATGCACATAGATGATAGTCACTCTTCGAATAATGAATCTCAATCATAGATGATAGTCACTCTTCGAACAATGAATGTCAATCAACATTGACATCAAGATCAATATAATCAGTACCAAGGGTGAGGCCATGATCACTCCACTCATACAAGAACACACATTTTCATGGTGGGGGGAAAATCAATGTAACATGGGTGAAACCTATGTTAACTCCATCACATTTACTCATAGTGAGAGACTCATGGTAATTGAGTAATAAGGACTATCGATCCTTATAATATACCTTTTGAATGATTGCTTACAACTTACCTTCATAGCGACATGTAAACTCTCAGGTGAGCATGATATCCAACTTGTTACATGGAGTGAGTTGCTAGTATGTAAGAATAATGACACTACTCCTCTCTGAAGCATACACATGTCACATCCCCTTCATACAATCCTTACCCAAGTGTAATCTTAATTGGAAATATTCATCCCTATGCCAACACACATCTAGAGACACACATCAAATAGCATTGTCCAAAACAATTATAAATCTTAATTAAATGTTTGCAACATAATATCCAAATTGAGACACCAATGTCTTGAACCCACTTGGGTACATGCAACTTGACCCACTTTGGAGTCCATACACATGTGGTTCTTTCCTGTTACACATGACAAATCATTAGTGGTTTTGTAGAAATAGATCAATTGAATAGTAAAAATGATATATATCCATCATTAGATCGAATTATAAGTCTATGCACCTAATCATATTATCCAACAACATTAGCATCAAGTAAATCTCAATATGTTCGTGATTCATATATATGTTCATTGCATCAGACACTAATAAAAGATCATAAAGCCAAAAGAATTTTAAACATCAATCTAGTCAAAATGCATCAATCAACAAGGTTGAATCATTCACATATATAGAATACCCTCAAATAGTAATACCAATAATAATTTCAAGTATAAATAAGTCTAGTGAAAATAAAGATGGTACATTCTCAACAAGGTTGGCTCATTCATACATCTACAATGACCTTAAATAATAATATAAATTATAATATCAAGTACTAATATGTTTGGTGAAAAGAGGGGAATTACAAAAGAGTCCAACTCAGAGTTATCGCTCCCTATCATAAACATATAGGTTATCACTCCCTATCATAAACATACCCTCTTGATGGTTAGCATATCTACCAATCCTCCACATTTTCCATCTCTTTCTCTACGCAATATAATGCCTAGAAGACAAAACCAAGCCACTTTTCTTCAAATTATTTTCCCATACCATGTCCATGAAGCCACCTATAGGGTGTGTGGATTTAACTACCTATGTAAATAGTGAAAGATAGAATGAATGTAACTATAAAAAAAAGTTTTTAATGACGAGTTTCGATCTTAAACAATAACAGTTTCAGAAGAAAAACCAATAAACCATTATTTAATATTATACCATCACTTATCTTGAAATAATTTTTCCATACCATGTCCATAAAGCCATCCACAAAGTGTGCATATTCAACTATCTCTGTAAGTAATGCAAGATAGAAGGAATGTAGTCCTCTTGATGGTAACAAAAGGTTTTAATGATGAGTTTCGTTCCACTACATGTAGGTATATGTGGTTATATTTGTTGTAAAGTTATATGTGGTTATATTCATGGTAAATATATGATACATAATGCCATGCAATGCTACCACAACTGCTAGATAGTTCTTCCATTACCGTTAAACGGTCCCACCATTACTACCAAACAATCTTAACATTACCTCCAAACAATTTTTCCATAAACCACATCAAATCAATTTTATGGAATCATCATCTATTTTATTTTTTGGATGATACATTTAACACAACTCTCTATTAATACTAATTTTAATGGCTAAAATATATCTATGTACACCTCTTAATGTATCTCTCAATCTAGTAAAAACTTCCTTCTAACACACATATATATATATAGTACATCTATGAATGTGTTTAACAACTTAGGAATTCTACCATCAACCTCCATCCCAAAATTTTACACCTATCAACTTAACTATATAATAAATAATGACACATCAAAATCTTTAATGGTAATTTAAATTAATAATTTTGTTTCGTTTCACCTAAACATTCTAAATCATGAAGGTTAGGCCAATAGAAGAACCACCCTTGGGCAAGTAAGTTTTGAACGAAGGAAACATTATTTACATGGTTGACACAATTATATTCCATTATTGTTTCTAGACAACAAAGTGTCATGTGATTCACTGTGCATTTTAAGATGCCAAACCTTTAAAAAGGAAAAAATGAGCCAACTTAAGGTGAAAGATAAAATGAGATTATGTTGCTTAAAAAATTAAGTTTGATTTTTAATAATTAGTTTTATCTATGGTATATGTTTAGGCATACATTAATGACTTTTGTTATTTCATATATACTTTGCATGGTATAGGGTTTTATAATTTGTAAAGTCTGATTTTTAAAACTTAATTATTTATCATTTATTATTTCTTCACTTACAATTTATTTTATTTCACGTGCTTACTAAATATTGCATGGTATAGGGTTCTATAAATTGTGAAGTTTAATTTTTAAAACTTAATTATTTATCATTTATTACTTCTTCACTTAAATTTTTTATTTCATGTGCTTACTAAATATCCCATATAAGTTATGCACATGTTATACAAAAATTTACATCGCTATGAAATGGAGAGGTCCTTATTTTTATCATAATAATATAAGATTGAATCAAGGGAAAACCTCCCAATCTGCTAGAGGAGCCACCTTTCCTATGAAGTAATGAAAAACAAAGAAAAAAAAAAAAGACCAATGTGAAAATGTGAAATTGATTCCAAGTAATTTGGTATCAAAAGTTCATAATTTCAATGTAATTTCTTGAATTAAATTATAAAACATATATAAAATAAATATAAATATTAAGTAGTTAGAGGTAGTAATTATGAACTCTTGTTCTTGGTGTTGTTAGGGTTTGACAGTTGCACAAGCTAGGGTTTGACAGTTGCAACCTTAATAGAGTATATAATGGTTACCAAAGGGGGCGGGAATGGCACCCCATCATACAAGAAGGTAGTGGTGGACAGGGGGAAAGGCCCACGAGTCATTGGTTTCAAAGAACCACTGATGAGCACCTCGAGATCAGGATCGAAAAAGAACCAGGAGAGCAACCAGGAAAAAAGGGGCCGTGTGGGGGAGGAAACCAGAGAACCCCAGAAGGATGCACAGGAAATAGTGAACTCCAACGGGGCAGAGGGGTGCAACCCATGCAAACCTAAAACATCAATAATACCCAAGGTTATACAGGAAGACCCACAAACACAACTCTATCGGGAACAAATGAAGACGCATGCACTAATCTACAAGTTCATGGGGTTGTGGCCCATAGAAAGAACGTTGCGCAACTGGATAAAATATCAATGGAATCCAAGTGGAGAGGTGGAACTTCACCTAGGTTCGAAAGGATTCTTCACAATAGTCTTCATGAACCTGGAGGACAGGGATAATCCCCCACACGGCCCCTTTTTTCCTGGTTGCTCTCCTGGTTCTTTTTCGATCCTGATCTCGAGGNCATGCCTCAACAGGATTATACATGCGACCGTGGAAGGAAAATATCTCCCCAGAGAAAGAGACCTTTAAAAATGTCCCAGTCTGGCTGCAGTTTTACTCCTTACCACTAGACTACTGGTTGTCGTCCACCATCGAAGCAATCAGGAACAAACTTGGAAAATATGTTAAAACATCGGAAGCAACCCTAAAATGGAGATATACATCCTATGCAAGGATCTGCATATAGATGGATGTGCCGGGGGCACTCCTGGAAGCCATAAGCCTGGAATTCATGGATGAGGAATGGATACAAAGCATCGATTATGAGCAGATACCATTTAGATGCAGAAGATGCCATAAACATGAACACTTAATCAGAGAATGTCCACTCAATAAAAAACAAGAAACGAAAAACACCAAAGCACAGTAGGATGAGGACGGGTTCGTAAAAACGAGCCACAGAGGATCTGCATATAGATGGATGTGCCGGGGGCACTCCTGGAAGCCATAAGCCTGGAATTCATGGATGAGGAATGGATACAAAGCATCGATTATGAGCAGATACCATTTAGATGCAGAAGATGCCATAAACATGAACACTTAATCAGAGAATGTCCACTCAATAAAAAACAAGAAACGAAAAACACCAAAGCACAGTAGGATGAGGACGGGTTCGTAAAAACGAGCCACAGAAACAGAGCAAACAAGAAACCAAGCAAAGCCCCAACAAAAAGAAACCCGGAAGCCAGGACTAGACCAAAAGGACGGGAAAGGGCTAACCAAGGGGAAGGAGGGAAGGAAAAGACAAAAGCTAGAGTAGCTAGGGAACAAGCAACTCAGGAGAACATGAATATTCCAAGCAATAATAGAGAACAAGGAGATAGCGCAAGTCCTATGGAAGGAGGAACCGAAGACGCCAACACCCCAATGCAGGAGGCAGGTGAAGATTTAGAGATGACACCAAGTGAGGTAGGCACGGAAGACCCTAAGGTCAGAGACATTGTGGAAAGGGAAGGAATCGATCTCCCGAACATATTGGAGCAATGGAAAAAGTAGGGAGTAGACAATGTGCTAACTGAACAACTAGATCGTATCCAGTACCTATTCCTTCTAAGGGAGGAAGAAAAATCTAGAGGGATCAAGCATACGCATGACGAAATAGGACACCTAGGAATCAAAGATGGCGAGGGAAACCCACAACATTCACGCAAACAGATGAGGAGTAATAAAGGCAGGAAATCAAACAGCGTAGCCCTACAAGAACTAGGAGCCCTGTTGATAAATTTAGGTAAGATACAAAATATCTTTCCCAACTCCCCCCCACATGTTTAAATTAAGATTATAACATGGAATATAAGAGGCCTAAACAACCCACAAAAGCAAAGGATCCTTAAAAATAGACCGAGGAAGGAACAACCCGACCTCTATTTCATTCAAGAGACAAAATGCACGGTGGAAGAAATGGAAACAATCAGTAAAAAACAATGGAGCAATTACCGGATGTTGGTTTTTGAAGGCCAAAAAATGGCAGATGGTATACTCACCTTATGGAACCCACATTAACTGACCCTACTAGCAATTGAAGCTATGAGACACACACTCTCGGTTAACATGCAAATTATAGGTAACACCGAGGCAATTCTATGCACCAATGTGTATGGTCCCCAGAGGTTTGGAAGAAAAAAGGAGAATGCTCTAAGACCTAGAAAATCTAAAGGCTAGATCCCGCAACCTCCACTGGATCTTGGCAGGTTACTTCAACATAATCACGACACTTGCGGAGAAAAAAGGGGGCACCGGGAGACTGGATAGAGATGAGGAGGAATTCTTAGCCTTCATTGAGACAATGGAGATGATCGACATCAGAACCAACAATGGCCAGTTCACCTGGAATAACAAACGAAGTAATCACTACCAAGTAGCTACAAGGATAGACAGATTCCTGGCGTCATAATCCATCATTCTGGAGGGACTAACCTTAGACTGCAATATCCTACCATGGGGGGTTTCAGACCATTGGCCAGTCCAATTGGAAGCAAAATTCCAAACCACTCTGAAGAACAGACCTTTTAGATTTGAGAAATTTTGGATCGAACATCCCACCTTCAAGGAGGACATCAACCAATGGTGGTGGGAGGAATTACTAGATCAAGGGACAAGGATGTTCAAACTTTTTAAGAGACTCAAGTACATCAAACAAAAACTCAAAGAGTGGAACAAGGAAATCTTTGGGAACATAAACCAAGAAAAGAAAAAGATCGAGGATAGAATGAGGATACTCCATGAAATCTGCATAGACGAGGGTTACATAGAAGATCGGAAAAGAGAAGAGATCCAAATGACCCAGGAATGGGAAGCAAGATGCCAGCAGGAAGAAACTCTCTGGCGCCAGAAGTCCGTAATTAGGTAGCTAAAGGAAGGGGAGCGGAATACCAATTTTTTTCATAGAACCACCATTGCAGGAAGAACCCACAATAAAATCTTGAAAATTAGGGATCAGGATGGGATCGAAAGAGAATCCCACAAGGAAATTGAACATACATTGGTCAATCACTTCCAGGGGATAGCCCAGGAACCCAACCAAGATAGAACTGAATCCATACAAAGGATAACTCATCACATCCCTAGGTTGTTCACAAAGGAACAAAATGTTAATCTAAACAAACCCATAACAAAGGAGGAAATCGACCAAGTGGTCCAGGAAATGCCCAATGGAAAGGCCCTAGGCCCAGATGGCCTCAGAGTGGAATTTTTCAAATCCTGCTGGGAAATGATTAAATATGATGTTTATGGAGTGGTGGAAGACTCCAGACATTCGACCTTCATCCTGAAAGCGTTAAATGCAACCATGATCATTCTAATCCCAAAATAAAATGAAGCAAGGACCCCAGATTGCTATAGGTCGATAACTTTATGCAATGTGCTTTACAAGATAATCTCCAAAGTCATAATCAATAGACTGAAACCACTCCTACCCACACTGATTTCATAGGAGCAGGCGAGTTTCGTAGAAGGAAGACAAATACTGGATAACATCATCCATGCCCATGAACTTATACACATGCTAAAAATCCAAAGGAGAGGGGGGATGATAATCCAACTTGACCTAGCGAAGGCTTATGACAAGATTAGCTGGCACTATATGGCCAAAACGTTGGAAGCCTTTGGGTTTGAACAAGACTGCATTAAATAGATTGTCAATCTAGTCTCAATGACAAGCTACTCGCTCATAATTAACCCACCCCCAACAAAACCTTTCTAGCCTTCGAGAGGCATCAGACAAGGATACCTGTTGTCCCCCTTCCTGTTCATTCTGATGATGGAAGAGCTCAACAAAAGCATAAAAAACGCAACTGCAGCAGGGGAACTAAAAGGAATCAAACCCTTCAAAGACTGTCCAACCTCCACACACCAACAGTTCGTTGATGACACCCTACTCCATGGAACACCCACAATCAAGATGGAAAAAACCTATAAAAGAATATTAGAAGACTTTAGGGAAGCCTCAGGGGCAGAGATCAACCACTCAAAATACATGATCTATTTCTTCAACACTAATCCTGCAATCCAAAGGAACCTGGCCAATATTCTGGGGTTTGAAAGCAAAACAATCCCAATGAAATACTTGGGAATTCCCTTGACGGACAAAGCTTGCAAACTGGAAACGTGGGAAGGAGTGATAAAAAAAATACAGGAGAGGGTAAAAAAATAGACTTACAGAGCTCTCAACCTGGAAGGGAGGCTTATCCTCACCAAAGCGGTCCTACAAGCAATTCTGACACATATGATGTCAGTGTTCCCTGCTCCCAAAGGAATACTACAAAAGATAAGAGCCATTCGAAGAGATTTCCTATGGTGAGGTGTTGAAAATAAAAAGAAATGGGCCTTGGTAGCCTGGGAGAAGGTTTGTCGACCAAAAGACAAAGGAGGCCTAGGGTTACAAGACCCACAGGTAACCAACGAAGCCTACGGGGCAAAACTCTAGTGGAGATGGGTCAAGGAAAAGTCAGTACCATGGACAAACCTCTGGAAGGCCAAGTATGCCCCGAACATCAATAACCAAGATCGAATTCGACTCATGGGTACAAGGGAGGGATTAACCATTTGAAATCTCGCCTGGCGCAACAAGTACTGGATTCATAAACATAGCTTCTGGGAAGTAAAAAATGGTCAAATAGCTAGATTTTGGGAGGATGTGTGGCAATAGGAACCCAAAATGGAAAATCCAGATAGGGAGGAGATCCAATAGGAAATGATTGTGTAAGGCAAAACAACAATCCATCACTACTGGGAGCCAAGAAATGATAGCGACAGATGGAGGACCTGGGACAAACTCAATCCACCAAATAGAGACCATATCGCAACTCTAGTGGAAGAGGTGGAAGAGGAATTGGGGAAAAGGAAAATTGTAATCTCAGAGGACGAGGACCAATTAAGGTGGGGCATGGAAAATGGTGGGGAATTCAACTTAAAAGAAGAACAATTTTACATCACAGACCAGGATCAAGAGGACTCGACGCAACAATGGGGAAAGATTTGGAGCAGACCCCAATGGCCAAAAATCAAAATGTTCAAATGGTTAGTTGTCCATAACCGAATTCTAACCTGGGAAAACCTCAGGAAAAGGGGGTATATAGGCCCTTCTCGTTTCCACCTCTATCAAGCTAAGGAGGAAACAACCAATCACATCTTCGATGACTGCAGTTACAAAACAAAACTATGGGATTGGGCGTCAAGCATCTACTGTGAGTCCAATAGAATTTGGGGAAACATTAGTGCAACCATCAACAATTGGAATGAGAGCTACAACGAAAATGAAAAGGTGAACCTATGTTGGAACCTAACGTCAGGGATGATCATCTGGGAAATATGGAAGAAGAGGAATCGACGCATCTTCAGGAATGAAACCCTACTGGAAGGAAATCTCAAGGATGCAATTATCTCCCAAATACGAGAAACAGTGCAGAGACACAACTGCAAGAAGGAAACAATGAACTCACAAATCAAGACTCTCGCATCCTGGAGGTTTTTCACCTAAAATACGGGCGCAACAACACAATGGTAGGGCGGGATCCGCAACTCCAATTAGGAGACCGCAACTGGACCCCCCCTCTATTAGGATTCCTCAAATTAAATTTTGACGGGGTGGCAAAAAGAAATCCAGAAGTGGCAAGGATGGGAGGGGTGATCAAAGACAGTGGTGGTAACATCATTTGGCTCTATGCTAGGAGTATGGGAAACTCCACCAACAACGCAACGAAATTTGGATCTCTGGAGCTTGGCCTTGAAATCTTAAGGCGCGAAAGGATGACAAACACTATCGTGGAAGGTGACTCCACCCTAGTCATCAACAAGACGAAGAGACTCCAGAATGGTACGAGAGTGGGCAAGGTTCAGAGACACTGGCGCCTGGCTCTATCCCTACATAAAATCCAGGAGCATCTAAAAACTCTAAACACAATGGAGTTGTGTTGGGTCGTAGGTCAGCGAATAGCGTGGCAGATAGAATAGTTAATGAGGGGGTCATCAAGGATGGTTCAAAACTAGACACTACCTGGCCCAGTCTCCTGAATGACCAACTTATAACAGACTGCATCCAACTAGCAACAAAATATCGTGAAGGCAGGTTAAGCAAGGAAGGTCACATCCAGAAGGGCAGCGCAAGGCTTGGCGGCAGGCAAGATGGACACAAGAAGGATATGATTCTTGAACACTCGATCACCAATGACCATGCAGGATCAACATAAACAGTTGGTGGGGGTACGATAATAAGACCCCGGTGATAGAAAGAATTGTCGAGAAATCACGTGGGAAAGTACAGACGACAAACAACATGCAACAAGTGACGTAAGGCATGAGGGAGTGACATGGTTCAGAGTTGATCCTCCAGGCCAAAGTACAGGTATGAAGAGCAACACAATAGGATCTCAAGCAAGCAGGGATGGGGATCCGCATAGGGATAAAGGCCGAGTCATCATGATCATATGAGCCGCCACCAGGAAAAAGGATGGGAGGGATCACCACTATGGACAAGTCATGATTGGAAGGACAAGATCGCAGCAAGAGAAGATCAATAAGAGGAAAGACAACAGGAGTAACCACAAACAGAAGGAGTGCAACTGTAGGGAAAGGAATAATCCTTGTAAAGTGAGGCATAGACTAAGTAACCAACAAAGGAGCTGTGATAGACTAGACGATATGGTGAGAATGAAGTGCACACTCATGAACAAGAATCACCTTGGAAAGGAAGTTCTGAATAATCCAAGAAGGGTGTCAAGAATGGAGCAGGCGAAAAAAGATGTGGAGGGCACCTTCAAAACTCTGGTTGAGCCGAAAGGAAAAGAGACCATCACCTGCTGGGAAAAGGAAATCAAAGAAAAAAGCAAAGGTAAAGCTTGGGAGGCATTGGAACAAGAAGCAGATTGGGTAACTAATCTGGGGGCCATGCAGCCCAGGGAAAACCTCTGCCAAAAAACAATGGAGATGGTGTGGCTAACAAAAATGTTGATCGACAAGGTGAGTTCAGAAATGGAAGAATCCAGATGGGAGGATAACTCAGATCACAAGAAAATGCTACACGAAATCCTGAGTCGCCTCAGTAGCTTGGAAACGATTACCAAACTATTAGTTGAGGTCGAGAAGGATCAGAAATCCAAGATGGAGCAGTTGGCTGCTCAATTTCACCTATATCTGCGTTATGTCCACCACATGGACATCACACCAGCCGATGGACACGGTGCACCGACCCACATCTGGAAGACTCGCACAGTCTCCTAGAAGGAGGAGAACAACAACCGGGCGGAAGATGGGAAGAAACACATCATCGTCCTAGACGAGTGAATGGTCAGTTGTCTGGTTAGTTCAGTCACTTGTTGTTGGCCCTTGACCAAGTTTTGAGGAATACTTGGTCATATTTGACGGTTTTGGAATTCGATAGCCTATCAAAGATGGAGCGCCAAGCGAAGTAGAGATCACAGGATCTCGGCCTACTTTTGGGGCCCTTTTAGGGTTTTGGGTAAATGTAACGGGAAAGGGATGTCGGCCCATGGGTTTACCCATGTTTTAGGCCTATTTTGTAAAGTATAAATAAGTAGCTAAGAAATGTAAGAGAGAGAGAGAAAATATAAGCTAAGTGTTAGTAAAGGCTTTGTGCATATTATGTGACTGACCTGCAGAGCTAAGTGCAAGTGTTGTAAGTGCTGAGTGCACAGATTGTAAGAAGGCTCTGTGCTAGATCTACTAGGGGAAGGAGGATCTGGCGAGGTGTGCGCATATATCCTTTCCTATGCAGAGTACAAGTGTGAGCTATGTGTTGTAACCTGATTGACCAAAGCTAATAAAGAAGAAGAAGACTTTGTGGATGTAGCCCTAGGGTGGGGGTGAACCACGGTAACTCTGTGTATTGTGCTCGGTGCTTCGACCTAATGTGTTGGTTTCTTTC
>JASDQU010736511.1:156630-168163 GCA_032191745.1 Picea mariana
AACCTAGATCTAAGTGAATGTTGTGGTGCTCTGTGCCATCTGCGGAGTACCTTGAGGGTTAAATACTGATGAACGATCTTTGCTAAAGTACTTGCTAAGAGTAAGAATCACATAGCTATGTCCCAGCTAAGATTGCAGACACCTGAGTCTTGCAACCACCCCTGCCTCTACTTCGGGTGAGACTTCATCTGCTTTGTAGGTGTTGTCGAAAGGGCCGATAGTTAGGGTTTTGTTGGTGCGCTGTTGAAGCGTTGAACCCTGGGTCTGCCCCTGTGCCAACAAATGGATCCGTTGCCGGGACCTGAAACTGTGATTGCTGGGAATTGAGGAAGAAGAAATTTTGTGCAAAAGAAAGCTCTGTGCGTAGATCTATTACCCTAGTGCGCAGCGTTTTACTAGACCTGTGAAGCTTTGTTCCAGGAATAAGGTTAGATATGAAGAAAGGAAGATCAGATCTGAAGAAAAGAAGCGAGATCTGAACGCTCTGCGCTCTAAGAAAAGTAAAAGTGGAAATTTCTGAAAGAAAAAAGTCAAATATGCAGAAAAGTGGTAAGATATGTAAGCTTTGTGCTCTAATAAAGGTAAGAATAGTCAAAAGTCCTTAGATCTGGAAGATTTATGCTTTGTAGAAGTAAGATAAGTGATTTTTTTATTTTTTATTCTAGAGCATGGATCTAGGTATGTTTGATAGATTTTGTCCTAGCTTAAAAACTAGGGCATTAATCGATGAAATAAAGTTTGATATGAATAGATCTGATAAGTATAATGATAGATATGTTATACCTATGCATAGAAAGAATGTCTAGACTAACAAGTGGATGTAGGATCCCAAAAAGAAATTTTTGCAGGCTAGCCACTATGATCCTAGTGCGCAGTACAAGAAGAGTTGGGGATCATTGAAGAGAAAGAGATGATTAACTCTTTGTTACAGTTGCAGAAGACCAGGACATATTGCTAAGGAATGCCCTGGGAGAAAACCTAGTTGTCTATGTTGCAAAGCTTTGGATCACGATGTATTGGATTTCCCTAGAATGATCGCTAAGTTGGAAAGGCTGAATCTGAATCAAGAAAACCAGAAGGCAGATCCAGAAAAGGCAAAAACCCACCAAGAACCAGAGAAAATATTAATAAGGATAAAAGAAACCCTGAAGGAACATAAAGATGTCCGATTACTAGAGATCTTCAAAGAAAAGGAGCAAGTCGAAGCAATAATAGGGGACTTTGATATTGACTGTATTCTTGATGAAGAAACACAAGTGAAGATTATGCCAGAAAGAACTTGGGAAGCTATAGGAAAGCCTGCCTTGATCCCTTCCCTAGGAGGAACAAGTTTATTCAGAGGAAAGCTAGTAAACCTATGTGGAAGGCTCGCTCGGATACCTATGAATGTCAATGGAACTTCGACAGAGGAAGACTTTGAGATTATTAAATTTGTTGAAGACAACGCCCTGTTTACCATGCTCATAGGAAAACCTTGGATTGATAGAGAGCAAGCCAGACGAAAAGAGGAAGAAGAATTTTTGGAACAGAAGAAGCAAGAGTTAAAAGACTTTATGACCAGAAGGATCGCGCACTTGATTGAAGAACAGAAGAACAGATCACAGGTATTTAATACTAGCAACCCTGATGTCTAGGCTAAGTGAACACTAGAGAATTTGTAGAAGATCGAGTTACCTATTTTCGATACAGAAGAAGTATTATCCAGGAACCCTAGGAAAGAATTTCAACAGTGCGAAGTAACTAAGACAACATAAGGTAAGCATCAAAATGGTAAAAACATTACTGAGATGAAGCTCACTGGGAAGAAGGCTAGAAAGTTAAGAAAGAAAAAGGCTAATACTGTAAGGTCACAAGAAGTTCTAGAGGATACTTCGTAGAAAGAAACATTGCAGAATTGGAACTTCGTCGAGATATCAGAACAAAGACACAGAGTACTTCACCATGAAGGAGCAATATAGCCGTTGGGGCCGATATATCCGTTCGACTTCCACTCTGAACGGGAAGAAAAGTAATAAAGGTTCGTCATCCAACCATTGAAACACGCCAGAACGGGTCGAAACGGAGTTAATGAAGGATCATAACCATTGCAAGCAGACTGTTGCTAAGTTTCCCTACTTAGTCCATCATGCCACGCACAGAGAATACTTTTTGCTAAGTGAGAATTTGAGCATGAAAGTTGAGATCATTGCCCTCTTCCCATACTATTCACTGTAGTCTCTGAATTCCTTTCGCACCCGAGCTAGTTGACCCAAGCTTGTATGTAGGACGAGCTCAGCGCTGCTGAGAAAATCATTGAAGAAGTTTTAATTGACTTAATGACTGAGAGAGTCATGTTGGAGTGAGGAGTGTCTACAGCTGTACAAGCATCGTCCTCGGGAGCATTTCCAGCTTCCCCCTCCACTGCTCGAGCAAGACCATCCCGACTGCCTTCGGAAAGACGATCTAAGCTCGGAAACGACTTCGCCATTGTGAATATGATCCCAAGTATCTTGCCTAAGTATATCCCACCACTAAGCGACACAGTGAATCGAGACACTGTAGCCAAAGACTTTGACTATGCTTTGGTCACTACGTACCTCCCAAAAAGGGTGCGCGCAGTTCATGCTGACCAGGATAAGCTCACAATGTTGAAATTTAGTGATTTTAACCTTGGAGATCGCAAATTTTACAGTATGCTAGCCCCGCACAAGTACTCAACTATCACAAAAGGGAGGAACCCGAATATTGTCCCTCAACAATGGACCCATAACCTCGCAGTCAACCCTCCTCAATGTAATGAAGATTCCTCATTTTGGGAGGCATCACGAAGTGAATGCATGCGTCAGATTGTTGTTGTCTTGCTACCACAGAGTATACTTATGGTTGGATCGCCGCATCATAGTGGATCCGATTCTGATCAATCAGATCACATGGCTAAGCATGCAAGGCCCTGACCCGCGGGAGTTTTACCCTAGAAAGATCACAGATCACGCTCTTTCCCAACGAATAAAAGACACATATGGCGATGTAGAGAAGGGCACATGAGGCTACAAGGTATCCTCCATCGAGAATGCATCAGTGCGTCTCGGTTGCCAGATGATCGCACTACAAGCTGACAGATGAAGACTTGGAGTAGATTACCAAGGAATGGTCGACAGACCTCCTTGTTCCAGTGGACCTCGCAGAAATGTCCGACGTGGAAAGCCCTAAAGCTATACTGGATACACCTCGACCGAGTAAGACTAAGAAGGATGATGAAGTTCAAGATATCCATAGTACATCCATGAAGACTACTTGGATCTCACCTGCGCAGGGAGGTGATGGTGAAGAACTAGGTGGCACAGAGATTGAGCAAGTTTTGAGGAATACTTGGTCATATTTGACCGTTTTGGACTTCGAAAACCTATCAAAGATGGAGCGCCAGGCGAAGAAGAGATCACGGGATCTCGACCCACTTTTGGGGCCCTTTTAGGATTTTGGGTTAATGTAATGGGAAAATGATGTCGACCCATGGGTTTACCCATGTTTTAGGCCTATTTTGTAAAGTATAAATAAGTTGCTAAGCAATGTAAGAGAGGGAGAGAAAATATAAGCTAAGTGCTAGTAAAAGCTTTGTGTATATTATGTGACCGACCTGCAGAACTAAGTGCAAGTGTTGTAAGTGCTGAGTGCACGGATTGTAAGAAGGCTCTGTGCTATATCTACTCGGGGAAGGAGGATCTGGCGAGGTGCACGCAGATCTCCTGTCCTATGTGGAGTACAAGTGTGAGCTCTGTGTTGTAACCTGATTGACCAAAGCTAATAAAGAAGAAGAAGACTTTGTGGATGTAGCCCCAGGGTGGGGGTGAACCACGATAACTTTGTGTATTGTGCTCGATGCTTCGACCTAACGTGTTGGTTTCTTTCCATATGTTATGCTATGTGCTTTGCTATGATACTTTTAGATAGATCCACTTTGCTTTATGCTTATTAGATGTATGGGTGTAGATCTGACATATATGGAAGTGCTGAGTGCTAAACTTATTTTGTTGATGCTAAGTGCTAACTTAACCTAGATCTAAGTGAATGATGCAGTGCTCTGTGCCATATGCAGAGTACCTTGAGGGTTAAATACTGATGAACGATCTTTGCTAAAGTACTTGCTAAGAGTAAGAATCACAGATTTGTGTCCCAGCTAAGGTTGCAGACACCTGAGTCTTGCAACCACCCCTCCATCTACCTTGGGTGAGACTTCATCTGCTTCACAGGTGTTGCCGAAAGGGCCGGTAGTTAGGGTTTTGTTGGTGCACTGTTGAAGCGTTGAACCCTAGGTTTTCCCCTATGCCAACACTAGCCTTTCGGACCTAGTGCGCATTCTCTGTGTCTATTTTTTATGCATATGTTGCCTTTCCTTTTCAAACTAGTTATGGTGGGACTGGCTTGGTTTCCCTTGGTGGCAGACCAGTCCCAACCCTCGTATATATCAGTAAACGCAACTCGGGAACCCTTGGTCTGGTTTCCGACTAGGCAGGCCAGGAGCCCCCCCCCCCCTTTTTGTACCATAATCTATTTTGCAGTAATATAGCTTCCTACTCTCATTTACAAAAAAATAAAATGATATTTTTAATTTAATAATTTATATTAATTTACAAAAGTGGAAATAGTTATATTATATTTTTTATTTTTTATTTTATACTTAAAGAGAAATTGTTGAATGATAAAAAATTAGAGGATAAAACAAAATTAAAATATTATAACGAGGTAATGAATCATAATTAAAAAAATCAAAATTATCTCCTTGTTTTGATTAGCATAAAGAATAAAATAAATATTGTTAAAAGTAAAACAAACTCTTACTAGCTTCATAATGAAACAAGTAAAATTAAAATATTATAAGGAAGTAATGAATCATAATTAAAAAAATCAAAATTATCTCCTTGTTTTGATTAGCATAAAGAATAAAATAAATATTGTTAAAAGTAACTTATTAGCTTCATAATGAAACAAGTAACACTACCATGTCCTTTCCCAAAAGTTTTTGGTGCATAGATTTGAATTCATGCATGAGTTTGAATTACAACATTCCATGCCCTCATCTTAAAGATGCTTATATGCTTATACCAATACCAAAATTGCATTAGCATATGTTCCTAAAACTTAAACTATATCCATTTTCACATAAAATATAATAAAAATTATTTATTTTTATCAAAATAAATAAATCTATACACAAACAAAACATTTTTCTCCTACATTAAAAATATTCTATTTTCTTCATAAAATTTAAATCACTAAAAATAAAACAACTACTATAACTATAATTAACAACTACATGCTATTATTCATGATAGCAATAAAAATTATATTGAAACCAACAAATTATTTATTCTACAAAATAAATAGTCAATAAAATTGAAAGAAGAGGTGTTAAAGTTTTGATATTTATTCATAACCATATGAATAACTACCATAAATTATTTCCTCTTATTCTAAAATAGGATCAACTGTCATTATTTTTGTTTTTTAAAATATTTATTTAACTTTAACTGTATTCTATTGTATTAATATTCATTGTGACTTAGTCTATTTTGTGTATATTTTGTAATTATTAATTCTTTCTACTCTGTTTGAATTTTGTAATTGTTAATAGTTTCATATTATGTGTGGATTGTGTGTGTGTATCCCTCTACATTCATGTCTATTTCTCACATAATCTACAACATAACCATTGATTTCAAATTGAAGTTATGGTCATTTACTAGATAAAGGATAATTGAATTTACAAATAATTGGGACTAAACCTTTAATGTATATTGTTACCATGTCCAAAAATTTGCAATCAAAACATATAATTACTATAACTATGAATTTACAATCAAAACATTTGCAATGTAATTAATTCTTTAAAAATGGAAACTTGTCATTGGAGTGGTTAACCTGATGAAACTTCGTTCATGGATGATGGGTTCTCATTGTATGCACAATCATCTATGCTAGTTATATAGAGTTTGGTTGGAGTATATACATAGGAGGAAACTCCTAAAATATATTAGGAGATAACACACCCATATAGTCGTAGATAAGAAAGATTGCACAGTGGAATGTTGATAACTGTAAATTATGTTACAAATTTGGTTACAAGATCATTAAAAAACAAATAAGTGGTTCAATCCAATATATGACATCACATGTATTTATTCCATTGACATGAATTTAAGGACCTCAATGAATAGATGTAATAGTTATTTAAGATTAAAAATCTAAACTTAGGTTATCTAAGTTTGGGGAAAATATTGCATTGTGATTAAAACTCAAAACTTAGGTATAACCTAATATTGAAAAAATCACATTGTGTTAGAGCTCAACAAAAAAAACATCTAATTGGTCAACTAATGAGATGTGTGATAAAAGTAATTTAAATATAATGAAAAACTAATTATTTTGTTAAGCATATGTACAACATTGGATAGAAAGAAAAAAAATTGTAGTCAAAGGAAAACTAATGGATGGAAGGATGAATGGAATGCTATAGTCGTGCCATGCCATTGAACAATTCCTAAAACTTCATGATGGGTTTAAAGAATTTGTCATCTACACTAAGAGGGTTGAAGATGAAAATCATTTTTTTCTTAAAATGTCATACTTACACCCACATTAAATCACAATTTCAAAATAGTCCTTACAATACTAATCTTCCCAACCTTGAAACTAATCAAAACTATGGTGATTTAGGAATGCTTTTCTTAAAGCTTTGCTAGCACATGAATAATATTTTAAAGAAAAATAACTAATTCCATACCATTTTTAAGGTCTCATAACCCAAGTTTGTTACAATACCTATCTTCCTAACCTTTTAACTCATCAAAATATGGTGATTTAAAAATATTTTTCTTAAAACTTTTTGAACATAAAAATAAAATTCTATAGCAAATAACAATTCCTTACCTTTCTTAAAATCAAAATCTAATAAACCAAATTTAATTTCAATTAATATTAACCACTATCGTCATCATCAATATAAATTATTTTATTCTTAATTAAAGAAATCAATTATTTCTATCTTTTAATTTTTATTTATTTATAACCAACCACACAAATTAATACAAATTTTACACTTCACTTTAAAGCTACTCTATTAATCATGGCCATTTATTTTTAATGGAAGTTTCCATTTTAAAATAAAATTTAAACTAAAAATGTATGTAAACTGATGAAGTGATAATTTCCCACATCTTAGATATTTTATAAAAATTAAAAAACTATATCTCTTCAATGTTAGAGATGTCTCATTTACTCATATAAATTGAAAATAAATTATTTAAATGTTTTACATTTTGATTATGGATTTTGATTATGGATTTGAATTTTGGATGAAATGTAATTTTTTATTGTTTAAATTATATTTTTGAATGTATAAATAAATTTTATTTACTAAAAAAATTCTTTGGAAATCTGCGCCCGGAGTGAGGTTGCGGACCCGATCCAGGGCCACTGGCCGGTTGGTTGGCATTGAAATAGCACAGGGAGGACGTCAACCTCACACACACTCCATTACACTGGGTAGCTTCTGGGATATTCGATAAATAAAATAAGTACCTTCGAGTTCCTATTCTAAGTCTCGCTGCTGTACTTGTCCATTTCTGAGACTGGAATCATGGAATGGAACGAGTGATGTCCTTTTCATTTCCATTGGATCGCTGTGCGAGCGTGCACATGCTGGAGATTTGGATTCGGATTTCATTCTCCCGGGTGGGGAGCTGCGCTAGCCAGTGATTGGAAGTGAACGGAAATCTCAATCAATAAGCATCCTGTAGTGATTCATTGCATTATACTTGCTGAAATGAAAGGCTATCAATATCCAGCCTTGCTGAATGCTGCAGCAAGTGGCATATAGGTTGTTGGATCGAAACTGTTTTGGGATTTGATGGTATATATATTACTTGTCGCATTAGTATTTAATGCTGTTATTCCACTTGTAGCAGCATTCAATGTTGTTTAGCATGTTGGATATTGATAAGTATAATGTTTAAATCGTAGTTTAAACGTTTTAAGAAATGACTTTTCTCTAGTAATTGTTTTTGAGAACATTTGTTCGAAATCTGACAAGAAATTGTTAGATCCTCAGATTTGAGTGATTATTTCTATATAATCCGTCCCCGTGTTTTTAAGTATGTCGAATCCATTTTTACATTCAGAAATGAATTTTAAACAACAAAAAAAACCATTTCATAGAACAATTAGACAACCTCCAATGTTTAAACTCAAATCTTCAAACTCTTCTCCAACCTGCTAGAGCCCAAAGTTGGTGTTCACTTTGTCAAATTTCCCATTAATTTTTCACATAGAAAGATATATAGTCAAATTTAGATTTTTGATAAATTAGTTAAAAAGCCTGAGTTTATAAAACCTATCATTTATTAACTTGTAGTGAAAATAGTTGACTGATGCAGATTGATTCATCACTATTATTTAAGAAAAACCCAATCACCTAAATTCTTATACCTTTCATTTTATCTACTCAATTATTCTACTATAATATAAAAATATTATACAACCAACAATGATATTGATCAAGATATATACAACTAGTTTTGAAACATATTCAGTTGTTCTAATACTAAAAAAAAAATTATACATCCTTCACCAATAACAATAAATGTATACAATTGGATTTGAGACATTCTTTGTTTGAAACATTATACATCCAACAACAGCAATTAATGCAATTTAGATTGAGATGTATACAATTAGATTTGAAACATTCGTGTTTGAAGAATAAATGTAATATCTTAATATACTTTGCATTTATTGCTACACTGCTCGATGCTTATGAATAAGCGTAATAAAATGCGGATGTACAGGTAAAGGTAAAGTTATAGTACGTTCAGGCCTGGCGGAGGGAACAAGGGAAACGCAGGCAAACGGAGAACGTAATGTCATGGTCCACCAGGCTCCTCTCTCATGTTGTTCTAACGTAACAAGAACGTCACTGACACACACACCGTTACAATTGGCACTTCTTCCAATGTAGTCGAACAATGACGCTCTCTTTTTTCATTGGAGCGTAGTGCGAGCGTTCCCGGACGATGAAAGAATGGCAGTGAACGAGTCTCTAGGAAACTAGATCCTCCAGGGTGGGATGCACGTGTGCGGATGTTAACGAAAAGCCCTGGCAAACATTAAGTACCATCCGCACTAAGCAGAGTGTGAGTAATATTCAGCCTGCTAGGCAGCAGTGAGTCATAATGATCTTATGGCCAGCAATATCCAACTTGTTACACAGTATTATTGAGCCATAAAGGTTATCATAAAAATCTTAGTGCAAGCAATATTCAACTTGGTACGCAGTAGTGAGCTATAAGAATGTAGAAACTAGTTTTTAAAAAACTAAATTCTTTCCACTAAGCAGTGTGAGTAATATTCAGTTTGCTAGGCAGTAGTGAGTCATAATGATCTTATTGTAAGCAAGATCATAAAAAATATAGCATTGAGTCATACAGCATTGAGTCATAAAAACCTAAAAATATTAGTGCAAACAATATCCAACATACTAAGCAGCAGCAGTAAACCATAAAAATGTAAAAACTAATCTCCAAAAAACTAACCTCTGGAACAGATCCAAGTTTGAAGGTAAACAAGCAATCAATCAATTATAACGACAACCAAGTTTGTTGAACAATTTTCACCAAACAAAAAAACTAAATTCTTCCCACTAAACAGTGTGAGTAATATTCAGTTTTCTAGACAGTAGTGAGTCATAATGATCTTATGATAAGCAATATCCAACTTGCTACACAGCATTGAGTCATAAAAACCTAAAAATATTAGCACAAACAATATCCAACATGCTACGCAACAGTAAACCATCATAAAAATGTAGAAACTAATCTCTAAAAAAACTAACCTCTGGAACACATCCAAGCTTGACGGCAAACAAGCAATCAATCAATTATAACTACAGCCAAGTTTGTTGAACAATTTTCACCATCATCATATATTGAGCAAACTAACTATCTGTATCTTCCCAAATCGGCAGTACTTATTCCTGTCGCCTCTTCATTGAATGCCATTCTCTCTCTTGCAAAATCAATCCACCCGTGACCCGCCTTTTTCATCCCCTTTCTCATTTTAGTCGGACGGACTGTTCTGCACGTACACCATCCTTCATGGTCTATGGACGTTCTTCAAGAGTTTTAGAGGTCTGTTATTAGGCGATTGGGTACTTTACTGCGTCCTACCTCCTGACCTTTTTAGGGCAACCCAACCTGCCCACGGTTAGGAATTGTAGTTGGTTGTCCGCATGTATTGGGTGACGCACGTGATGATGACTGCACTGACACAGTCCGTTACACACTGCAGTCTGCTGGTTCTGCCACATTTAGCAAATAAATGATCCCACACTGAATCTTCGTTGTCCATCTTTATTCTTTGAAAAATTCGTGTCGACAGTGGAGTCAAACGAACGACGTCCTCCCTTAATTGCAGCGCTGTCCAAGCGTGTACAGGCTCGAGATTTGGAGCCAGATATTGTTTCTCCGGGCAGAGAGTCTTACAGGCTGATAAAAGTAGAATCGTCCTCGAGACAGAAATTACTTATTGCTCGCCAGACTGGATCCTGTGGCAAATGACTGTACAATAGGTCTGATGTCTGTCTGCTTGTGCAGACAAGGAAAGATGATACAAGAGCGTCCTATTCTTAGCTCTTTATTTGATGCCTTTTCTATAAATACACCCATTCTCACACTAGTTACCAAGGGTTGTAGTAGCTTAGTCTAAACCTTTTTATTTTTTTTTGATATGTTTTGTTTTAATAATAAAATCTGATAAGAAATTGTTGAAACTATAAATTTTAATGGTTGAATCTGTACAATCCTACTGTCTTACAGGTTTTTCAGGAAGCTAGATGCAATTTGAACAACAGAAACGAAAGATTTCACTCAGATTTATATCATCAACTTTCAATAAAAAATACCAAAACATAAAATGTTATAAAGGTCTGATTGGAGTTGGAGTTGAGCCACTACTTCCCCCTGTCATTCATCTTAACCATGGATCTATCATGGGTCATTTTGACTAGAGGTTTTCACCTCAAGGGATTTGATTCTTCTAGGGCCATGATAGATTCGGAGTTGAGATGGATCTATGTGATGGATCTATACTAGTTCTAGTTGTAGGCACTAACATGAAATTTTTAGATGATAATCATTATCTATATGTATATGTATATGTGATACTATAAAATTTACATCATTATGAATCCAAATAATAACAAAGTAACAATGTTTAGTGATGGAGATGTTGAATAATAACAAATATACTACATCATATCATTAAAAAACTATATAAAGAAGATGTTAAATAACTCATATATTACATATTAATTGATCTCAATCTATCTTCTTTGGCTTTTCTCTTACACACACATGCACACTTTCCCATCTTATTGAAATCATATCAACTAATTGCTGGAAATCATTTTTTGTTTTACCATCTCTAAAATAAATGCACCCTATTGTTTTGAGTTATATCATTGCTGAAATAATTTCAACTCCTTTATTTCTCTAAATCATTTTTT
>JASDQU010736511.1:178225-188740 GCA_032191745.1 Picea mariana
ATATATATATATATATATATATACCTTGGCCTATGCGATCTCTATACTTTCTGTGTTGAACTGAGATGTATGGCTGGAATGTATGGATTTTAATGAGGAATATAGACATGTGACTTATGAAATTGTATGTGTATTGAACCCCTAAGAAAGAGGACCCTGAAGTTTATCTTGAATAGACAGGGGATTGTACAAATGGTTCCTCCTGTGAAAGTAATTGTGAACTTAACTGTGTGTTCATGTCTCTTATGAATTCAGTAGGATATCTGCTACAATGTGTAGCCCGTGAAAAGAAAACATGATTATAAACTAAGAATGAAAAAAACTTCTTAGGAGGAAGGGAAAGGGTGCCCTGAGATAGGAATTGAATTGCATAAGTGCCCAAGAGAGATATTGGTATGATTTAGAGAGCCTCAGATCGTTGGTGGAACCCCTTGTCCTGATAAGGGTAGTTAGAAGAGACATGAACTTCCATATAAGTGATGGGGAAGGAATTAATTAATGGTTTTCGAGGCCTGATGAGAGTCCCTCAAGGTTTGGTAAGCCTAAGAGAATCCTTGGACGAAATACCTAAACTGTTAAGTCCTATATCAGACTGTAAAACCATATAAAAAATGTGTTTTGAGATAAGACAAATTAGAGATTTTGATTTGGAACTACAAATAGATCCTGACCCTCCCTTGATCCAAATGGATATCAGTGGCCACCCACCTTTTCCAACTGGCTCAAAATAGTTTTATGACAATTTTGGCAATTTACTATTTTTAGCAGTTTTAACTTCTGGGGCCATTTTGAGGGCCTAAATGAAGGTTGTTTGGTATCGAGCTCCTTAATGATATCCAAATGAATAGTTGAACCCTATAAATGAATCTCCTCGATGATACCTTTCCAATGGGCTATCACACGCCTAAAACAGAGATCGTATGCAAAAGTTACGACCCCGGAAAGTTGATGTACTAACTTACCCAAATGGGGCCCACATGACTTTTGGCGCTTCATCTCCTAGGGTTAGGTTTTTCGATGTCTATGGTTTTTGGCATTATTTATTATTTAAAAAATGCCTTTAGAGCCTCATTGTAACCTACTTCTTGTGAATGTGTGTTGCTGTCACATCTCTTCTCAGAGATAAGCCACCACCATTCCAACAAGCTTGTTTTCGCTACATTTTACAGTTTCAACTTATTTCGTTATTGAATAGAAAAATAGTTTTACTGTATCTCTGTTATTTTGTGTTAAGCACCTATTAATAATCTGTATTCACTTCATTCTTCTCATAAAATCCAGATCAGTGGTATCAAAGCGGTTTGCTCCTTGTCATCTTAGTGCATTTCCCCAACAAGGTCGGAGTACAAAGAGTTGGGTCTTGAGCTTGTTTCTCTTGAGGACAGAAGCTCTTGCACGCCCAAGCGAACTCCCATGGTAGGAGAAAAGAAATATGATGGGACAGGAAATACTTTCAAACTGTTGATTGAGGAAGCCCTCATGCAACAGAGGAACGAGATGATGGATAGTTTCACGCAAATCCTTCGGCGACTACCAACAGGTGATGCATCTTCTTCGAATAGAGGTGTCGCCCCCTTCGAGGTACAAATAAACTTTGATATTCCTATATTTGAAGTTCAGATAGACACAGATGCTATAGACAAGTGGTTGAATCTACTAGAAGGGTATTTTTCTGTTCATAAATTTTCAAATAGAGAAAAGATTACTTATGTGCTCCTCAAAGTCGTTCCCCATGTCAAAGATTGGTGGGAAACTTTCTGTGAGCAAAACGAAATAGAGGAAACCTCATTATTTTCAGTCATGGCCACCTGGGAATCCTTCAGGGATGCTATTAAGGAACAATACTACCCTGTCGGAAGTTATGACGACCTGTATACCAAATGGACCACACTGCGGCAAGAAAGAGACCAAGCAATGCCAGATTTCACAAATATCTTCCATACCTTGCACACCAAGTTGGGTATCAAAGATTCAGAGTGACATATGGTGCTCAAGTATTGTGGTGATCTGCATAGATACATCTAGACTGAAATGGAATTTTTGGACATCTCATCCTTGGGTGCGACCTACCGATATGCCGTCAAAATCGAGCAGAAGCTCAAACAAAAGACACGACAATTTGGGCCTGGGAAGCCCTCACAACAAACGCCAGGAAAGGGTGGCCCCAACCCATCGAACAAAGGACAGAGCAAAGATGGACAATATCAAGACAACTAGTACAAGTCGCAAGCAAAGAAGGACACCATAAATACAAAGAAAGATACCGAGAAGTGGTGTGCCTTCCATAAGAGCCCTTGGCATAACACTGCTGACTGCCACTCAAAGCAGTCACCGGTGGCCAAAGTGAAAGCCTCTGAATCAGATGCGGATTCTGACTCTGAGACATAACCAGAAAGGGGAAGACAGATCATTGACGCAGAACCCAGTGCCACCGTTGCTACCACCAAGCTCTAGCCTGGTGAACCAAACGAGCCAGAAGAAGGAGAGCGCCTCTTCCATTCACAGATGTGGGTAAAAGGCACCCCGCTGCACTTCATCGTTGATAGCGGTAGCCAGAAGAACCTCATCTCAGCAGAGGTCATCAAGTGGCTAGCCCTACCAACAACGTCACACCCACAACCCTACACCATTGGATGTCTTCGCAAAGGAAGCAATCTCCGCATCAACCAACAGTGTCGACTGTCGTACGACATCAAGCCCTTCAAAGACGAGGTATTGTGTGATGTTGCTCCTCTCAAATTTTGTGATGTTCTTTTGGGCCAACCTTATTTATGGAAATGTCATGTTGTATATGAGTCTAGGCCTTGTAGTGTTATTATTAATTTGAACAGGAAATTGTACAGGATACCCGAGGCAGTACCACCTAGTGCTATTTCCTTGATCTTTGCTAAGCAATGCAAGAAGGTCATCTCTCAGATGGGGAAGTTTGTCTTCTTCGTGATTGACTCTCAGAATAAGTGAAAGATTGCAACCACATATAGGGTCTCTATGGACGACCTTTCCACACAACAGAAGCAAGTAGATAAGGTCATGGAAGAATACTCAGATATCTTCTCCTCACCTATAGGGGTACCTCTGCACTTCCAGGTCAAGCACCCCATCGATCTGACCCCCGACGCACCGTTGCCCAATGGGATAGTCTATCGTCGCTCTTTGTTAGAGAATGAGGAGATCAAGTGACAGAGCCAAGAACTGCTCCACAAGAGGCACATCCGCCCCAGTTCATCGCCTTGTGGGAGCCCAATCGTGCTAGTATAGAAGAAAGATGGAACCTGTCGACTCTGTATTGATTACCGAGCTCTGAATAAAATCACTTTCAGAAACTGGTACCCGATTCCCTGAATCGATGACCTCCTTGATCAACTCACATGGGCCAAATACTTCAGTAATATTGATTTGAAGTCTGGCTACCACCAGGTACCAATAGAATAGATAGATGTATGGAAAACCACCTTCAAGTCAAAGGAAGGAATTTTTGAATGGTTAGTCATGCCCTTTGGTTTGAAAAATGCTCCAGCCACTTTCATGAGGATGATGGACGATATCCTGCGACCATTCACCAATACTTTTGTAGTGGTGTAACTAGATGACATTCTAATTTACAACAAGACTTGGGCCGAACACTTGCAACATATTCAGCAGGTTCTGCGCACCCTGCGGTAGCACAAGCTATACGCCAACCTAGAAAAATGCTCCTTCGTCATGGACAGGGTCCATTACCTGGGCTACATCATTGATCAACATGGCATACATGTGGATCCAGCCAATATCCAGGTCATCTGTGACTGGCTAGCCCCAACAACACTCATTGAGCTTCGGAGCTTCTTGGGACTTGCTAATTTCTACCGCAGGTTCATGTTGGGTTTCTCCCATATTGTATGGGCCCTCAGCCAAATAAAAAGGGGTGGTGGTAAGGAAAAATTTGCGTGGGGCCGGTCCCAACAACAAGCATTCGATGATTTGAAGCAACGCTTGTGCTTAGCCCCAGTACTTTCACTACCAGACCTGCAACATCCCTTTGAGATCGAGACATATGCTTCAGACTATGTTGTGGGTGCCATTCTCACTCAGCACGACCACCTCGTGGCCTATCATAGTGAGACATTGTCAAATACTTTTCATAAGTACCCTACTTACGAAAAAGAAATGTACTCCATTTTGAAAGCATGCCGCCAGTGGAGACATTACATTCTTGGGAAGGAGACAATCATCCACACTAATCATAAGCCATTGTAGTTCATGCAGACACAGGGAAAATTGCAGAATGACTGCCATCAAAAGTGGTCCACATACTTGTAGCAATTCCACCTCAACATCAAGTATAAAACAGGAAGCACCAATCATGTCATTGATTGCCTCAGCAGATCGCTAGTCATGGCACTCACCACGGTGCTAGAATCTTGCTGCCATGAGACATATGGATGACCCCAACTCTATGAGATAGACCCTGACTTCACCACCACCTACCAAATGTTGGGTGCAAATGTAGTTGTCGATAATTTCCATCTTCAGGATGGGTTGTTGTGTCATCTGGGCCATATATGTGTTCCATCAAGTGAGCGAGCGAAGCTAATCTGGGAAGCCCACTATAGTCGGGTGGCAAGACACTTCGGCTTCGAAAATACAGTGGCGATGCTACATAAACATTTCTATTGGCCGAAACTTTGACAGGAGGTCGACAAGTATATCAGGTCCTGCACTGCCTGTGCTATTGCCAAACCGACCACTAAGAAACAGGGCCTAAACACCCCTCTTCCTACTCCTGACAGGCCATGGGAATCCATCTCAATGGACTACATGTTGGGCCTCCCATCCACCAAGTGGGGAAATGATTGTGTTTTTGTGGTTGTTGATCTCTTTTCTAAGATGGCGATTCTAGTTGCCTGCAAGAAGAGCATCACAACAAAGGCCACTGCCAAGCTCTTCTTTGAACGAGTCTGGGTACATTTTGGAATCCCACAAACCATTGTCTCAGATCAGGATAGACGATTTCTCAGCACATTCTGGTCAAGCCTCTGGTCACTGCTGGACACCAAGCTCACCAAATCCATGGCCTTCCACCCCCAGACAGATGGCCAAACCGATGTTGTAAATCAAATGATTGTGCATATCCTTCGCATGTATAATTCAAAGCACCCTCACACATGGGATGAGAGCCTTACCTATGTCCAACATAGCTACAAATGAGCCTTGCATAGCTCAACCAACCACAACCCCTTTCAAGTGGGGTTGGGATTCCAACCATTGGGTCCCATAGATGTTGCACTTCCCCTTGCGGTCACCTCGACTGACTCATCTCTTGCTCCAACTGAAGCTAACAAAGCCACCCAATTCATTGAGCAGATCCAACACATCCACCAACAGGTTCAGGATATCCTACATAAGTCCAATGACAAGTACAAACAACGCCATGATCAACATCGGGTGCCGCATAAGTTTTAGGTGGGCAACAAAGTTTGGTTGCACTTGCAAAAAGAACGCCTTACAAGACCCCATCAGAAGCTTCGCCCACTCTGTTATGGACCATACACTATCACCAAGGCCATGGGGGATAATTCTTTTGAGCTCAACATTCCTCCTTTTCTTGGCCTGAACCCAGTGTTCAACGTGGATCTCCTTCGCCCTTATTTCCCACCATTATTGGACACCTCAAAAGTAGCAGAACAACTGACACCAATAGAGCTCAACCACGGCTGCATACAACATGCATCCAATGATCATATTGTGGACATACATATCAAGGGAACTCGACAACAAAGGATCCAACTTTATTGAGTCGTCAAAGCAGGGCAACTCCTGCACCAAGGCAAGTGGCTCACCCGTGGCCAAATTCAGTAGAAATTTCCTTATCTAATGCGTGACCTCAATGCAATGGAGACCATTGCTTCCTAAGAAGGGAGGATTGATCCATATGGATATCAGTGACCACCCACCTTTTCCAATTGGATCAAAACAATTTTCTGACAATTTTGGCAATTTACTATTTTTAGCAGTTTTAACTTCCGGGGCCATTTTGAGGGCCTAAATGAAGGATTTTTGGTATCGAGATACTTAATGATAGATAAACACATAATTTATCCCCCAAAAGGAATCTCCTCGGCGATACCTTTCCAACGGGCTATCACACGCCTAAAACAGAGATCATATGCAAAAGTTACGACCCTGGGAAGTTGATGTACTAACTTACCCAAACGGGGCCCACATGACTTTTGGCGTTTCATCTCCTAGAGTTAGGTTTTTGGATGTCTAGGGTTTTTTGCATTCTTTCTTATTGTAAAAAGGCCTTCAGAGCCTCATTTTAACCTGCTTCTTGCGAATGCGCGTTGCCGTGACATCTCTTCCCAGAGATAAGCCGCTACCATTTTAGCAAGTTTGTTTCCATTGCATTTTACAGTTTCAGCTTGTTTCGTTATTGAATAGAAAACCAGTTTTACTGTATCTCTGTTATTTTGTGTTAAGAACCTATTAATAATCTGTATTCACTTCATTCTACTCATAAAATCTGGATCATTCCTCGAAGTAGGCTATTGTTCCTGGAGTTTATGTACTACGAGTCAATGAGGATCATTGATTTATCAGAGGGTAGCTATAGTAGAAATTGGACCGTCAGATGCATTGCTATGATTGCCAACAGAGGAAATCCAATGGGAAATTCTGAGGGATAATGTGGTTCATCCATCGATGGAAAACCTAGAAATGGTCTCTACCATAGATCGATGTGGATCTATCTTAAGTGAGGTTGAGAAGGGAGGTGAGGTCAACGTGATGTGACTTGTTGATGAGGGGTGCTAGTTGTCTCGTGGTTGACAAGTGTCAGCCTATAATTTGTGGGAAGGTCTGAATGGGGGTGACGCAGACCGCACTCCACAGAGCATGTCCGCTTCGACCAGGACCTTCTTCTACCTAGGCTCGAAGAGATGAACCGCTCCTCAAATCCCTTGTCGGGACCTTTCTGCACCCACAGGATGCTCTTTACGACCTCCCTGCTGCCTTATCGGGAAATCAGACCTCGCGTGATCGTGATTCTTGAACTCATGGAATCGGGTCTTGTAAATCCCCGAACCCCGACGACTATTTGCCCACGGCTTCCTGGCTTCTTATTGGGAATTACCCCGTCGGGAAATTGGTACTCACGCTGTCGTGAGTCACTGATCGTGCGAATCCATGATTCCCTATCTCCGATGGTACTTCTGTGACCCTTAGCCCCCTCTGGTTACTCTTTCACATGGGACCGCTAGCCACGATACCTCGGTCCTCTTCTCGTTTGGAATTTCGAAATTCGCAAAGTAGAAATGCGCAGAACTTACGCTTGTGGGATCTCCGATCCTTCGATCCCCAATGACACCTGTCCTCCTTTATTGCACTCTTGCAGCCCCACATGCTAACCGATGGTTGCCGAGATATCGCCTCTCACGACCTCGCAAACCTTGACGCAAAACTTCGTGGCTCCAACTCGCGAACCTCCGAGCTCACGATATGCCAATGCCGCCTGTCGACGTCTTCTTATAAGGGCTGACCTCCCGACACCTTTCCTCCACCAAAATGGTGTGACTATGGGACCGTCGCATTTCGCGAAATCGCGGTTTCTCCTGCTACGATTCCGTTGTATGCGAGAACCCCAAAATGTTGAACCCCGACTCCCCAGGATCTCGCGCCACGTATCCCTGCTATGATCAACGACCCTGATCCTCTCGGGATTTCGCGGGTGCGATTCCTTTCCACAAGAGTTCACGACCACCAAAACCCCGATATCCCGAACTTCGAATCTCAGGGATCTTCCTTTGCTCCTTCAGGCTTAAACCCGACACAACTCTCTTGAGATCTAACGGTCGATGGGACTTCGCAGCTTTTGTTTGCGAGTCCTGACTGTCAATTCTCCTCCTTGAGATTTCTCTGAAATGACTAAGTGTTTCTTCTCAGGACTTGCTCTCCGAGCTTGCGCCTGAAAACCCTACTTGACCCTTCTTCGATCAAACCTCCTGTGCTCCCCTTTCAATGACACCGCTAAGGTGCTATACCTCCTGAGCTTTTCTACTCTGACTCCTTCAGAGGAACTTGCGCGCACTCCTTGCGCTTGGAGTTCAACAACTTTCCAAGTGTCGAATCCTTCTGACTCTGCGCACTTCCTGCATTAGCAGTCTCTGATTTCACTTCACTCAGATTCTGAAGTGAGACTTCTCCTCCAACCTACACACACCTTGCACAACTGCAACGACCCACTTCCATTTCTGGGAAAATAAGAACAAAAGTCAAACTATCGAGCCTTCATTAACACACTCCTTGCGGATGAATTCAACTGCACACCTTGCAGGAATCTCCTGGCTCAGATAGAGAAACAATTGAAACTTATTCTCTCCCTTCTCAGACTTTAGTTTGAAACTTGAAATCACATGCACAACATATACAAAGAAAATGCATAACCAGAAAGTAAACATTCATGAGCACATAAACAATATACACAGAGAAACAACACCAGCCATGAATTTGAATCAGAACTTTCTTCTATTAATTCAAACACCTGTACATGGGTGTTCTTCACAATTTTCTCTGTTTGCTCCTCTCTCCTGAATGTTTTCTGAATAATGTTACAATGTACAAAGGAGGGTGTCTATATCCGTTTTCCCTCTTGAACTCTAAACTATCAAATCTAGATTTAAATCCTATCTACCAGCATTAAATCTATTAAATGCCTCCTATCTACTTCAGACAAGAGCGTATGGCTCGAGGTCTGATACAACATACAAAAGGCGCTTTTCCATAAATGCATCATTTACACATTGGCGCATCATCTTGGATGAAAATTCAAAAAGTTTCGACTGGCCTTGTTCAGCTGTTCCTTGTCTTTCATGCTGACTCGCTTGATGAGTTAGCGATGCTCCTGCATCATACTCCTCGGCTTGAAAAATTTCATGGGCTCCTGTCCATGAGCTCCTGCACGGTCTGTCCATGCTTCAGAATTTATTCTTCTGTCTCCCAACTGGCATCCTCCACTGGGTGGTTCTTCCACTTAACCAGATACTCGAATTATTCCTTCCGCCTGGTCCTTTTTCTCACCTTCTGGTTGAGTATACGCTCCATCTGTGGCTTTTCTGCAATCGGCATCTGTTTCTGCCACTGAACCTCTAGTTGTTCATCACTTCCAGTCTCTACTTCTCCTGCCCTGTATGGGTATAAATCTGAAATGTTAAATATCAGAGATATCCCGATGCCATCCAATAACTCGATTTCATAAGCATTCTCACCGAATTTCTTGAGGACTTTACACGAACCAATTTTCTTCATTTTTAATTTGTTGTATGTTCCCCTTGGGAACCTTTCTTTCCTCAGATGTGCCAGAACTAGGTCGCCAACCTCAAATTGAAGTTGTCTCCGATGCTGATCCGCTCTGTGCTTGTACTCCTGGTTCGATTCTATCAGTCGCTGCTTCACCCTGCTGTGAAGTTCCCTCATCGCCTCAGCGAATTCTTCTGCACTAGCACTGTTAGTCGCAGTCTTCCCTGAATCTTGCAATTCAGAAAATCCTCTCGGCTACACCCCATATATAACCTGGAATGGACTTCTACTTGTACTCTGATTCACTGAATTATTGTAGGCGAATTCTGCCTGTGGCAATACGCTATCCCAGCTGCTATGGTGCTCTGTCACCAGGCTTCTCAGCAAGTCTCCCAGACTTCTATTTACCACCTCTTTTTGCCCATCCGTCTGAGGATGATAGACAGAACTGAACATTAAGTTAGTTCCCATCTTATTCCAGAGTGTCCTCCAGAAATGTCCAATGAATTTGGTATCCCTGTCCGAAACTATGCTTTTCGGTAGTCCATGAAGTCTAACAAGCTCCTTGAAAAATAAGTTTGCGATGTGGGTCGCATCGCTGGTCTTCTGGCATGGAATAAAATGTGCCATCTTTGAAAACCTGTCAACTACCACAAAGATGGAATCATGTGCTCTTTGCATCCTCGGTAATCCTAGTACAAAATCCATGCTGATCGCCTCCCATGGCCTTTCTGGTATGGGCAATGGCTGATAAAGACCTGCATTCTGCTTTCTGCCCTTAGAATGTTGGAAAATTCTACATCTGTCAACAAACCTTTTAACTTCTGACCGCATCCCTGGCCAAAAGTATGACTCGCTCAGCTTCGCGAATGTTTTGTCATGGCCAAAGTGCCCTGCTAAGCCTTTGCTGTGCTTTTCTTTCAACAAGTTCTCCCTCATGGAGCAATTTGGAATACACAATTGATTTCCTCTAAACAACAATCCATCTTGGATCATGTAATCTATCCACTGACTTCTGTCTCTGAGAACTGGGTTCTTAGCTGCTCCATACGCCTCTGCAAAATCTTCATCACCTGCGTACATCTCCCTGAGATCATCAAAGCCTAAAGTCTTGACTTTGAACTCCTGCAACAACAAACATTTCCTGCTCAAAGCATCAACCACTTTGTTAGCAGTACCTGAAATATGTTTGATAACAAATGTAAAATTCTGCATGTATTCTACCCATTTAACATGCCTCTG
>JASDQU010736512.1:1462-14269 GCA_032191745.1 Picea mariana
TTCCCATTGCCTCTCTACACCAAGAGAACTTCACAATACTCATAGACTCGGTCAATGAGTCTGCTATGCTTTCCAATGTTTCTACTTTCTCCAGTAGCACCTTGTTACTTTCCACCATGTCTCTTACAAAATGGTATTGTACATCATTGTTCTTAGTCTTTGAATGATAAGCAAGGTTATTTGCCAAAAATATTGCGCTTTGACTGTCGGCACTTACCTTCATATCTCTCTGCTCAAACCCAATTCCTAAACAAAACCTTTGAATCCATGTCGCTTATTTTCTTCCATGAGTGGCCGCCATGTATTCATCATTTGTTTTCGACAAGGCTATGACCACCTGTCGCTTACTCATCCAACCTGTTTCTCCATCAAACATCTTGAAGATGTATCTATTGGTCAACCTTCGTCGATCCATATCTCCAGCCCATACGACGTTGAAAAATCTATGTACATCTAATTTACCACTGGCACCTCCAGGTTTTCCTTGGTATTGTTATCACATATTCTTGCAGGGGGTTGTTTTTCCGTAAGAGTTGGCCATTATATGACCAAATGCGAAAGAAAGGGGCTTAAAAAAACACAACTGTGTCTCATCCAAAGTTGGGGCATGTTGTGCTAAGGCACATGCATATCGGGACAACAGAGAATTCCACTTCGGGAATTTTGAAGTGAGCAATGCATGAAACCCCCAAGTCCTAAAGTGAGAAGAAGATCTAGGTTGTCCAAACTGGAGGGGCACGTGGTAGAAGATTAGTGAATTAGTGATTACACGAGTCAGGGTTTTAGCATGGAGCACAATGCAAGTTCGCAAAATGCTAAATCCTGAAATCGCGGTTTCGCAAATCAGAGGTTTGACAGGAAGCAGCGCCCCGATTCCCCAAAAAGAGAAGTACCGAAAACACTCGGGGATAGAGCCCTAGGTCATGTCCCAAGGTCATATAGAAAATCATGGCCACAAAGAAGAGTAAGTTCCTATTTATCGACTAGTGACTGGGGTTTTCGGGATCCAATCGTGGCCATCGAATGCATAGCAGATACGACCGTCAATCTGAGAGAGGTCATTTCGTGAGTTTGAGCATAGGGATATTGGGAATCAAGTGGAGTGAAGACTCCTGAAATGCGATATCCCAAAATTTCATAGGGGATAAGCGTTGGGTCATGGCCCAAGGTCGTATGCAGGTAAAGGTGCATAGTTCACGTGAGCCATGCCCAGGGCCAAAACATCGATGTTGTCGTATAAGGGGTCGCCACGTTCTCTAAGTGCCAAATCGAATCAGCCTTGTTCCAATCTCGATGAAGAAGTAAGTGAAAGAGGGCGGAGGTGGTTGAAGCCTCGGGTCAACCCATAAATGAAAATCATGGAATAACTAGCCGTAGAGGTGGACCGTCAGCCTGTAGTACCCCTACGATCCGGTTTTTCTGTAGGGACCATATTGATCTGAGCTCGCATTTGACAGGAGAATGCAAGTGCAGAATGACAAAAGAAGATGCAGACGTCGAGCCTTGAATGTAGTGTTTTGAGCACGCCTCTACTGAGGATGGAGAAATATTTTGATTATATATGTGGAGTTCTAGGATTTTGTAAAGGAGGATGGTTGAGCAGTACTCCCATATTTTAAACTTTTGATGAAGAACATTGGTTCTTTGGTTATGTATTTGTTTTTTGAGACATCGTGTTTAATGAAAGTTAGTTTCTTCTCCATATTATTTGCCTCTAATACTGAGAGAGTTCATGAATGACTGATTCACATGGATTGTTATGACTGTATTATGATGAATATTACATTATAGTGTTGTTATAATTTCTTTCAGTTTCTTTGAGATTTGAATTCAAGAGGATATTGTGTTTAATTTTTTCCTCCTTAATCTACTGGAAGACCTGATGTCCATAGTAGACCTGTACACTCTCCTCACCAAAGTCTTCCCTCTACTCACCCTTAATCCAACTTAATGACTGAAGTTGATTCCAGACCTCACCTGCACGTGCATACCAATCCAGTTTTCTGAGTTAAAACGATATCATCTTGATTCTGCGCCCATTTGACTGCTTTAAAGCCAACCTGTGACATAAAACTCCGATGGGTACTGGGCTTACCCTCTCTGCAATCGGAAGGTGACTTCTAGTGCTAACATTTTTGGTTCCATTTCCAGGGAACGAATTGAAGACCTTTCCCTGGGTAGAATGACAATGAAATTTTGATTCCGAAGGTGCATCAAGTATCAGAACCTTTGAAGATTGCGCTTGCACCTGGCGACTCCACTGTTTCAGTGCGGCTTCTTCTAGAAACACCTGAAGCTCCCTGGGAGAACACAATGATTAAATATGGTATTTGATGGTGAACAAATACTAGACATGCTCAAAATACATGTCATTCACCTGACGACTCCATGGTTAAAGAATCGATTGGCGACTCCACTGGTTTGAAATGGACAAAATTCTGGCTCGAAGGTTTGCTCCTTTTAATTTATCTTATGTTCCTGGTTTTCCAAATGTTGTTCCTACTATGGATTAATGGGGTGATTTGTTTTCCCATATTTAAAAAGCATAAAGAGGACAACCCTGCTCAGCATCTCTGTGAGTTTCATGAACTCATGCTTCAGTGGGATATACATCATGAGGATGTATTATTAAAAATGTTCATGTTCTCATTAACAGGGGATGCTCGTGAATGGTACCTCTCCTTACCCCCTGCTAACACCTCTTCCCTGGAATAAGTTCATGCAACTTTCAATAAGCATTGTCAAAGGTATTATTCCTCTAAGTTAATTTGTCATAATTGTTGTGAAGAATATAAAGATTGTGTTCAAGGTATGATTGTTTCGAATGAAAGATGTGAGGATGAAAGATTTGAAAGTTGTGAGGAGGAAGGATGCGAGGAGGAAGAAGATGCTTTGGGTGAGCTGATGAAACTGATAAAATATCTCTCTACCAAACTAGAAAGGTTGGAATCTGAAGAAAGCACAGAGGATTTTCCAGTCCTTGAGGCAGATGTTCTTGGCAGCTCTACTGAGGATGATAATGAAGATTTCATAGTTGTATATGCCTTGCATTCTTCTCCTGAGGTGCCTGTTGTCCCTAGCTTCGATGATTATTCAGATGAAGAGAAGCAGGGCCTCACATCACAATTTGTTGACCATGGGAGCAACCAGCCTGTATATGACAGCTACAAATCAGATTCTGAGCTGGATATGCCGTATTTCAAAGAGCATACAAAAGAGCCCTGTCCTCTATTCATTAACGAAAATTATCATGAGAAAATCAGCCATCCTGAGCAACAGATTGAAGAGAAGAGCTTTCCCATGGGTATTTTTTATGATGAATATGACTCTAACCCTTGGGAAATCCATAAATAATAAAAGGAGAAGCAGAAGGCGTAGTTCATAGCTTTCTCAGAGCTTGTAGGTGAGAATCCACCACTTGAGACCAGTCAGCTTGCATCATCTTCTCATCCATCTGTGCTTATCACAGATATTCAGCCATGTGTGAGCATCTATGGAGAAGATCAGGTTGTCTATTACAAATTTTCCAGAGTTTGCCACTCATTCATGAGCCTGTCAGTGAGTACATGGAGCTACATTTCCTTCATGCCTTAGAGTCGCCTAGATTTTTCTCAATTTCAGACTTTGGAGGAAAGCTAAAGGATGTAATCGTTCTATTGTGACAGTTGCATCGTCTATTATCAATCATTGACAGAGTAAAGGAACTTCTAGTCAGGGAGTTACTTGAATGGCTATGGTGGAAATTTGCTTTCACCTAGCACTGTGTAAAAATAAATTAGTTTAGGACTATAAATAAATAAGCTCCTTGGAACATGTGTGTTTATTTTCATTTTTTACTTATCAGCCTGTATTCCTCAGCGGGGTGTTTTTGGCTTGACTCCATAGCCCAACAGAAGGCGACTGGAACTGCAAAAGAGATCTTAGAGGCTCATAGAGAGGACTCTATCCCCCATGGAGCCTAATGTTATCATATATTCTTGCAGGAGGGATGTTTTCCCTTAAGAGCTGGCCATTGGATGACCAAATGCAAAAAAAAGGGGGATTAAAAAACCCACAATTGTGTCTCATCCAAAGTCGGGGCACGTTGTGCTAAGGCACACGCATATCGGGACAACGGAGAATGCCACTTCGGGAATTTTGAAGTGAGGAACGTGCGAAACCCCCAAGTCTTGAAGTGAGAAGAAGATCTGGGACGTCCAAACCGGAGGGGCACGTGGCAGCCAATTAGTGAATTCATGATTTCATGAGTTGGGATTTTAGCATGGAGCACGATGCAAGTTCACAAAACGCAAAATCGTGGTTTCACAAATAAGAGGTTTGACAGGAAGTAGCACCCCGATTCCCCAAAAAGAGAAGTCCCAAAAATATTCGGGTATAGATTCCCAGGTCATGGCCCGAGGTCATATAGAAAAGTGGGGCATCAAAGAATAGTAAGCGCATGTTTATCGGCTGGTGACTGAGGTTTCCAGGATGCAATCGTGGTCATCGGATGCATAGTGTATCCAACCATCAATCTGAGAGAGGTCATTTTGCAAGTTAGAGCATCGAGATATTGGAAACCAAGTGGAGTGAAGACTCCTGAAATGCGAAATCCTGAAATTTCATAGGGGATAAGTGCTAGGTCATGGCCCGAGTTCGTATGCAGGTAAAGGTGCAGAGTTCACGTGAGCTACGCCCATGGCCAAAACGTCAATGTTTCTGTAGAAGGGGTCGCCACGTTCTCCAGGTGCCAAATCGAATCGACCTAGTTCTGATACCGATGAAGAATTAAATGAAAGTGGGGGGAGGTGGTTGAAGCCTCGCCTCACCCCATAAATGAAAAGCATGGAAGAGCTGGCAGTCGAGGCAAACCGTCAGCCCGTGGTACCCCTGCGAGCCAGGTTTTCTGTAGGGACCATACTAATCTGAGCTTGCGTCTGAAAAGAGAATGCAGGTGCAGACTGACAGAAGAAGATGCAGACACTCAGCCTTGAATGCAGTGGTTCAAGCATGCCTCTGCTGAGGATGGTGAATTATTTTGAGTATATATGTGGATTTATGGGATTTTGTAAAGGAGGATGGTTGACTAGTGCTCCCGTATTGTAAACTTTTGATGAAGAACACTGGTTCTCTGGTTATGTATTTGTTTTCTGAGACATCTTGTTTAATGAAAGTCAGTTTCTTCTCCATCTTATTTGCCTCCGATACTAATAGAGTTCATGAATGACTGATTCACATGGATTCTTATGATTGTATTATGATGAATATTACATGATAGTGTTGTTATAATTTCTTTCAGTTTATTTGAGATTTGAATTCAAGAGGATCTTATGTTTAAGTTTTTCCTCCTTAGGCTGCTGGAAGACCTGATGTCCACAACAGACCTCTACATTCTCCTCACCAAATTCTTCCCTCTACTCACCCTTACTCCAACTTACTAACTAAATTTGATTCCAGACCTCACCTGCATGTGCATACCAGTCCAGTTTTCTCAGTTAAAATGATATCATATTGATTCTACTCCCATTTGACCACTTTAAAACCAACCTATGACATAAAAATATGATGGGTATTGGGCTTACCCTCTCTGCGATCAGAGGGTGACTTCTAGTTCTAACATTTCTGGCACCAGTTCTAGGGAATGAATTGAATACCTTTCCCTGGGTAGAACAACAATGGACTTCTAATTTTGAAGGTGCATCAAATATAAGAACCTCTGAATATTGAGCTTGCACCTGGCGACTCCACTATTTTAGTGCAACTGCTTCTAGATACACCTGAAGCTCCCTGGGATAACACAACGATCAGATATGGTCTTTGATGGGGAACAAATACCAGACACACTCAAACTGCATATCATTCACCTGGCGACTCCATGGTTAAAGAATCGATTAGCGACTCCACTCGTCTGAAATGGACAAAATTCTGGCTTGAAGGTTTGCTCCTTTTAATTTCTCCTCTATTCCTGGTTTTCCAAATGTTGTTCCTACTATAGCTGAATGGGGTGATTGTTTGACCATATTTAAAGAGCATAAAGAGGACAACCCTACTTAGCACTCCGTGAGTTTCATGAACTCATACATCATTGGGAGATACATCATGAGGATGTATTATTAAAAATGTTCATGTTCTCATTAGCAGGGGATGCTCGTGAATGGTACCTCTCCTTACCCCCTTAGCATCTCCTCCCTGGAATAATTTCATGTAGCTTTCAATAAGCATTGTCAAAGGTATTATTCCTCTGAGTTAATTTTTCATAATTGTTGTGAATAATATAAATACTGTGTTCAAGGTATGATTGTTTTGAATGAAAGCTATGAAATCTGTGAGGAGGAAGGCTACGAGGAGGAAGAATATGCTTTGGTTGAGTTGATTAAACTGATAAAAAAACTCTTTGCCAAACTAGAAAGGTTGGAATCTGAAGAAAGCACATAGGATTTTCCAGTCCTTGAGGTGGATGTTCTTGACAGCTCTATTGAGGATGATAATGAAGATTTCATAGTTGTAGAGGCCTTGCATTCTGCTCCTGAGGTGCATGTTGTTCGTAGCTTCGATGATTATTCAGATGAAGATCAGTAGGGCCCCACATCGCAATTTGCTGACCTGGAGACTAGCCAGCCTGTATATGACAACTATGAATCAGATTATGAGTTGGATATGTCGGATTTCCAAGAGCATACAACAAAGCCTTGTCCTCTATTCATTAATGAAAATCATCATGAGAAAATCAGCCATCCTGAGAAGCATATTAAAGAGAAAATATTTCACATGGGTCTTGTTTATGATGATTATGACTCTAACCCTTGGGAAATCCATAAAGAAGAAAAGAAGAAGAAGAAGGGGCAGTTCATAGCTTGCCCAAAGCCTATAGGTGAGCAACCACCACCTGAGACCAGTCTGCCTGCATCAGCTTCTCATTCACCTGTGATTATCAGAGATATTCAGCCATGTGTGAGAAGTTTTGGAGTAGATCGGGTTGTCTGTTACAAATTTTCCAGAGTTTTCCACTCATTCTATGAGCCTGTCAGCAAGTACATGGAGATGTATTTCCCTCATGCCTTGGAGCCACCTAGATTTTTCTCAACTTCAACCTTTAGAGGAAATTTGAAGGATGTAACCGTTATGTTGTCATGGTTGCATCGTTTGTTATCAATCATTGACAAAGTAAAGGAAATTCCAGTCAGGGAGTTACTTGAATGGCTATGGTGGAAATTTGCTTTCAACTAACACTGTGTAAAAATAAATTAGTTTAGTACTGTACATAAATAAGATCCATGGAGCATGTGTGTTTATTTTTATCTTTTACTTATTGGCCTATATTCCTTAGCAGGGTGTTTTGAGCTTGACTCCATAGCCCAACAGAAGGCAACTGGAACTGCAAAAGATATCTTAGAGCCTCGCAGGGAGGAATCTATCCCCCATGGAGCCTAATGTTATCACATATTATTGTAGAGGGGTGTTTTCCCTTAAGAGTTGGCCATTGGATGACCAAATGCAAAAGAAGGGGGCTTAAAAAACCCACAACTATGTATCATCCAATGTTGGGGTGCGTTGTGCTAAGGCGCATGCATATTGGGACAGTGAAGAATGCCACTTTGGCAATTTTGAAGTGAGGAAGGCGCGAAACCACGGAGTCCTGAAGTGCGAAGAATATTTGGAAAATCCAAATTGGAGGGGCACATGGCAGTAGATTCGATAATTCACATTTTCGTGAGTCATATTTTTAGCATGGAGCACGATGCAAGTTCGCAAAATGCGAAATCCCAAAATTGTGGTTTTGCAAATCGGAGGTTTGATAGGAAGCAACACCCTGATTCCCCAAAAAGGGAAGTCTCAAAAACATTCAGGGACAGAGCCCCGGGTCATGGTCCAAGGTCATATAGAAATGAAGGGCCACAAAGAAGAGTAAGTGCATGTTTATCGACTGGTGAATGGGGTTTCTGGGATGCAATCATGGTCGTCAGATGCATAGCAGATCCGACCGTCAATCTGAGAGAGGCCATTTCGCGAGTTAGAGCATCGAGATATTGGGAATCAAGTGGAGTGAAGACTCTCAAAATGAAAAATATTAAAGGATAAGCATTGGGTCATGGCATGAGGTCATATGCAGGTAAAGGTGCAGATTTCACATGAGCTACGCCCAAGGCCAAAACATTGATGTTGTCGTAGAAGGGGTCACCACGTTCTCCAGGTGCCAGATCGACTCGGCCTCATTCTGATCCTGATGAAGAATTAAATGAAAGAGGGGGGAGGTGGTTGAAGCCTCACCTCACCCCATAAATGAAAATCATGGAAGATCTAGTAGTGTAGGCGGACCGTCAGCCCATGGTAACCCTGCGAGCCAGTTTTTCTACAGGGCCCATACTGATCTGAGCTCGCATCTGACAGGAGAATGCAGGTGCAGACTGATCGAAGAAGATGCATACGTCGAGCCTTGAATGCAATGGTTCAAGCATGCCTCTACCGAGGATGGAGAATTATTTTGAGTATATATGTGGAGCTCTGGGATTTTTTAAAGGAGGATGGTTGAGTAGTACTCCCGTATTGTAAACTTTTGATGAAGAACACTGGTTCTCTGGTTATGTATTTGTTTTTTGAGACATCTTGTTTAATTAAAGTCAGTTTCTTCTCCATCTTATTTGCCTCTGATACTGAGAGAGTTCATGAATGACTGATTCACATGGATTTTTATGAATGTATTATGATGAATATTACATTATAGTGTTGTTATAATTTCTTTCAGTTTCTTTGAGATTTTAATTCAAGGGGATCTTGCATTTAAGTTTTTCCTCCTTAGACTGTTGGAAGACCTGATGTTCACAACAGAACTCTACACTCTCCTCACCAAATTCTTCCCTCTACTGACCCTTACTCCAACTTACTGACTAAAGTTGATTCCAGACCTCACCTGCATGTGCATACCAGTCTAGTTTTCTGAGTTAAAATGATATCATCTTGAGTCTACGCCCATTTGACCACTTTAAAACCAACCTGTGACATAAAACTCTGATGGGTATTGGGCTTACCCTCTCTGAAATCGGAGGGTGAATTCTAGTGCTAACGAGTATCATATAGCATAGTCCCTTGTTCCACACAATTACCTGAATACTCTCTCGATAGTTGTACAGTTATCCTTTCCAGGTGTCAACATGTACCTTATCAACACTCCCACTGCATGGAAAATTTATGGTCAAGTGCAGACCATCACATACATTGGAATACCAACTGCTATTGCATAGGGAACATGTGCCATGTCCTCTATTGCTTTCTATGCTTTAGAAATTGTTCAGCAGTAGGCCTTTCTCCCACAGGAATTGGCACCTTCATCGGTTTGCAAGCCTGTATGTTGAAACGTTTCATAATTGTTTCAATATACTTCGTATGATTCAACCAGATATTTCTAGCGGATTGATCAATCTTAATATCCATTCCCATAATGGAGATAGCTACACCGAAATCCTTCATGTCTAACTTGGAGGATAATTGCTTCTTCACCTCCTTTGTTACATCCATGCTGTTTCCAATCAGACACATGTCATCGACATACAAAGCTACATATATGAAATGCCCACCTTCTTCCTTGAAATATATGCAGTGATCATCTTTGCTTCTCACAAATCCCAAACTAAGGATGTATGTGTCAAACTTCTGGTACCACATCCTTGGTGATTTCTTTAGACCATAAAGGGATATTTTGATTTTTCACACCAACTTTTGCTTTCTCTTTACTAGAAATCCTTTTGGTTTTTTCATGTAGATTTCTTCTTCTAGGTCCCCATGTAGGAACGTTCTCTTCACATCCATCTATTCTATATCCAGATCAAATGATACATCCAGACACATTAGTATTCTAATGTAATTTAGTTTTACAAAAGGGGAAAAAATATCATGTGTCATTCATTCATCTTCTTCTTGAACACCCACTTGATACTTGTTAGCGCCACCATTTTTCTCTTCAATTAGAGTCAGTTTTAGTCGAGTTATGGTCCATGTGTCAAATCATGTGAGGTCGGGTATGTAACAACAAAGGGGTTGAAGTCAGTAGGTGGCGAGTTGGCCCTTGGAGTCAGGAAGGGATGTTAGAGTCCAAACATGCGTAAATAAGTATGAGTCTATTCCCAAAGAGTCAGGTCCTGCCAAAAAGGGAGTTTCTACGTGCCCCAGGTCTAGGAAAGTTGTTAATAAAAGTCGCATCAGCAATTGCAATAACTATTATCAACTCCTTATGAAAGCTGGAAGAATGTAAAATCGTGGCGTTCGTATCATGTATGCTCTGTACCCCTTATCAACTGTACTTTACATGAGCGGATGTGCTATGTAAAATCTGTAGTTCATTTTGAAACATCCAGTCAACATGACTTTAGTGTTCCTTGGAACATTTCCTCCTCCTGCCTGCTCTGTTATAAATTCCAGGTGCTCTACACGCATTCTATTCGCAAATCGGGGTTATGCATTGTTTGTAATTTTTTCTCGCAAGCCTAGGTTGATCAAATTCTTCGTCTTGGGCCTTTGTTAGATCCACTGTGTGTAAGAAAAATACGGGTTGCACCATGGAAACCTCCCAAAACATACTAAAGGGTGCATGAAGTGGTAGAAGCGCCCGACCTAAGCCCAAAAGAAACTAGGATTCTTTCTCACTCACAACAAGCACCCCCAAGGATCGGAAGGGAGTCTCATCTTTTCCCACGGAAGCGAGGATATCACACTGCTTGGAGTCTGGAATGAAAGAAGTTGCATAGGAAGGAAATACGTTAGAAGCCCTATCTCCCCAACAACAAATACGCCAGAGAAGGGGTAGGCCAAGTAAAAACAAGAAAGTTGGGGAAATCCATGTTCCAAACAAGCACGCGCAATATCGGTTGCTAAAGAATTGCTTATGTGCACTATTGGGTTGGAACCTTTCGAATGTACAAGCCGAGGAAGTGGGAAGAATGAGGAGGACAAATTCCACAGGAACTAATGTTCGAGAGCCATATCAACAACTGAAACAGGCGAAACTCGTTGTCGCCGAACCTTACAAGGAAAAAAGGGAAATGAGACAAAAATTGGCTGCAAAGACCCTTGAAGTGTATTTGTTTTTTGAGACATCTTGTTTTTTGAGAAATTGACTGGTTCTCTGGTTATGTATTTGTTTTTTGAGACATCTTGTTTAGTGAAAGTCAGTTTCTTCTCCATCTTATTTGCCTCCGATACTAAGAGATTTCATGAATGACTGATTCACATGGATTCTTATGGTTGTATTATGATGAATATTACATTATAGTGTTGTTATAATTTCTTTCAGTTTATTTGAGATTTGAATTCAAGAGGATCTTATGTTTAAGTTTTTCCTCCTTAGGCTGCTGGAAGACCTGATGTCCACAACAGACCTCTACATTCTCCTCACCAAATTCTTCCCTCTACTCACCCTTACTCCAACTTACTAACTGAATTTGATTCCAGACCTCACCTGCATGTGCATACCAGTCCAGTTTTCTCAGTTAAAATGATATCATATTGATTCTACTCCCATTTGACCACTTTAAAACCAACCTGTGACATAAAAATATGATGGGTACTGAGCTTACCCTCTCTGCGATCAGAGGGTGACTTCTAGTGATAACATTTCTGGCACTGTTTCCAGGGAATGAATTGAATACCTTTCCCTGGGTAGAACAACAACAAACTTCTAATTTTGAAGGTGCATCAAATATAAGAACCTCTAAAGATTGAGCTTTTACCTGGCGACTCCACTATTTTAGTGCAACTGCTTCTAAATACACCTGAAGCTCCCTGGGAGAACACAACGATCATATATGGTCTTTGATGGGGAACAAATACCAAACACACTCAGACTGCATATCATTCACTTGGTGACTCCATGGTTAAAGAATCGATTAGCGACTCCACTCGTCTGAAATGGACAAAATTCTGGCTTGAAGTTTTGCTCCTTTTAATTTCTCCTCTGTTCCTGGTTTTCCAAATGTTGTTCCTACTATGGATGAATGGGGTGATTTTTTGACCATATTTAAAGAGCGTAAAGAGGACAACCCTGCTTAGCACTCTGTGAGTTTCATGAACTCATGCATCATTGGGAGATACATCATGAGGATGTATTATTAAAAATGTCCATGTTCTCATTAGCAGGGGATGCTCGTGAATGGTACCTCTCCTTACCCCCTTAGCATCTCCTCCCTGGAATAATTTCATGTAGCTGTCAATAAGCATTGTCAAAGGTATTATTCCTCTGAGTTAATTTTTCATAATTGTTGTGAATAATATAAAGACTATGTTCAAGGTATGATTGTTTTGAATGAAAGCTATGAAATCTATGAGGAGGAAGGCTGCGAGGAGGAAGAATATGCTTTGGTTGAGTTGATTAAACTGATAAAATATCTCTTTGCCAAACTAGAAAGGTTGGAATCTGAAGAAAGCACGAAGGATTTTCGAGTCCTTGAGGTGGATGTTCTTGACAGCTCTATTGAGGATGATAATGAAGATTTCATAGTTGTAGAAGCCTTGCATTCTGCTCCTGAGGTGCATGTTGTCCGTAGCTTCGATGATTATTCGGATGAAGATCAGCAGGGCCCCACATCGCAATTTGCTAACCTGGAGACTAGCCAGCCTGTATATGACAACTATAAATAAGATTATGAGTTGGATATGTCAGATTTCCAAGAGCATACAACAAAGCCTTGTCCTCTATTCATTAATGAAAATCATCATGAGAAAATCAGCCATCCTGAGAAGCATATTAAAGAGAAAATATTTCACATGGGTCTTGTTTATGACGATTATGACTCTAACCCTTGGGAAATCTAAAAAGAAGAAAAGAAGAAGCAGAAGGGG
>JASDQU010736512.1:15148-37031 GCA_032191745.1 Picea mariana
CTTTAGCATGCTCTGGTTTCATTAATACACCAGCCTGAAACCATTGATGACCCCTGTGTCTTGTGTTTTATGTTCTTTGTTTATTTTTGCAGTGTTATTTGTTTTCAGTTGATAGTTAGATTGCAGTTTTTTTAATTCCTGTTAACCATATGCTTGATAACTGTTCTGCCCTGCTAACCCAACAGGGTATGCAAGCGCTCTGTATTTGCTCACCTGGTGACCATTTGAACGCGAACAAACGGCTTCCAGTTTTTCCTCTGTACGCCATTCCGTCCAATCTGAGGCATCTTCATGCATCTCCCCGGCTAGGTGGTCTAAGACTGTAACATCCCCATCCATCCATACTGGGCCACGCTATGCCAGAGAACTCTTATTTTTCTCTCTGCGGAACATACTGTAACATACCCAACATCCAACTGAGCTATGCCAAATAAAATTTTCGAACTGCATGCAATTAAAATATACACACACATAACTCTTGCAGAAGCATTATATATAAAACATAGACATACCAATACATATGTAAATACACAGATTCACACTAAAATAATAGTAAACATATACATGCATCATATACAGAAAATACCCATAAAAAAATAGATACAGTTATAACTGCACATATGATAACCCATAAAAATAAGCACGTAAATAAAAATGCAACATATAAATCTATCACACAATTGACACTTATCTTGGCAAGAATGTCACCAACTGCATGCATACCTTCCATGAACCTCCCATCCTTATACCACACTATTCATCATTCTCAACAGTGAGTCACCCCCGAGCTGGGAATAAACTCCACCCGAGTAAAGGGGTTCCTAACCAGGCTAAAGGCTCATAGACAACATGAATGACTCTGTCTCAAGTGCCAACTCAAACTAACAACCTACAATCCCTCATTCCCCACATGCCTATTCCACCAAATAAGTGTGCCCATTCTCTTCTCAACAGTCCTTTGGCTGCCCTACTTCCTTTTCGGGCTTCAGCAACAGGTCGGAAAGGAAGTCTCAGAGAACTATAGTTGCAGTTTAGCACCTTCAGGAAATCAATTCACAACAATTATCTCACCTAGAGAATTTCTCATGGGCCTGACAACCTACCTCTTAAATATCCCATGGGCCTGAGAACTCGCTTCTTCAGTCCATCTCCCAAGCTAACCAGATACACCAACAAAAAATGGATATGGATACAAGTTCAGTTACAATCATGAAGATATAAAAGATAGCTCAATGGGTGTGTGCATGCTCATGGATGATTGACTGGATGACTGAATGATGGAAGAAATGACGGAAAACATGGGAAAATGAACTAAGTCCCAACAATATGTATGCATGTCCCCAACTTGACACTTGTCATGTTGGGAGCTACTTTGGCCCCACTTGTCCCCAACTTTAGATCTTAGGATAAAATAATTATCCATACTTTATTATTTAAGAAATATTAATATGATATTCCTTTTTGGATTAAGCTCCCTATCTTACCCCTTTTTCCTTAACTTTTAGGCCCCTCCCTTTCCCTAACTAGTGGATTTTAGTCCCCCATCTCTTTTATCATGGTTGGTTTGCATGCAACGATGCATTTTATATTAATTATGAGACATATACAAAAATAGGCACACTAGCCTTTAACATCTAGGCTCTCCAGCCTAATCAAAACATAATCTTCCTAGCTTATAATAACTGGATCACCAGCCTATAAAACACAACATATACAAAAAAGGCTCCCTAGCCTCAAAGTCATGCACACTCAAGTTGTTGTGCACGGTATCCAGGAATGTGTAAACTTCCTCATTTTACTGCGCAATACATGCGTGCACTATGCCATGAAATGTGCATACAAAATGATATCAAACAACTCACCAACTTAAGTACATTTTCATTTACATTACAATTGGATTCAGCCTAGGGATATTACAATCCCATCCCCTTATTTATGCACTGTCCTTAGTGGATCATGTACCCATATACAACAGAATTTCAAAAATCCTAAAAAAGATGCGGGTATTCTGCCCGCATTGCATCCTCATGCTCCCAAGTAGTGTCCTCAGGACCGTACAAGGTCCATTGGAACTTTACAAGCCCTATGGCTCGATTCTAGAGCTGTTTGATTTTCTGGTCCAGAATGTGTACCAATTGCACTTGAAAAGCACCTTCTTGCTCCACCTGAATCACATTCCAATCAATAACATGATTAGAATTAGGTATATATTTCTTGAGAAATGATACATGGAATACATTATGAACAAACATAGATGCAGGCAATGCAATCATATAATCTATTATACCAATCCTCTCTAGGATTTCAAATGGTCCACAATAGTGAGCTGCCAACTTTGAACAATTTCCCAACTTCAAGGAACTTCTGTTGGCCCTCATTTCAAGAATACATGATCACCCACTTTAAATTCCCTATGAGTTTTTCCCTTATCAGCATGGTGTTTCTGCCTGTCTTGGGTAGCCTTTAAATTTTTCTTTATTTAATCATTTTCTCCTCCATTTCCCTGAGAAAATCTGGCCCAACCACTGCTCTATCTGTTGGGTTATCCCAACTTACTAGTGTGTTTCACTTTCTGCCATAAAGTGCCTCAAATGGGATCATTTTTAGAGATTCTCGGTACCCATTGTTATAGTCAAACTCTACCAAGTGTAGGTAGTCTTACCATTTTGATGGTTTATCCATCACATACATCCTCAACATATCTTCAATCACTTCATTCACTCTCTCTGTTTGTCCATCTGATTTTGGATGATAAGTTGTACTAAAATTCAAGTTTGTTCCAAATCCATTAAATAATCCCTTCCAAATTTTTGAGGTAAATTTTGGGTCTCTGTTAGACACAATTGTCTTGGGTATGCCATGTAATCTAGCAATTTCCTTCATATAAACATCAACAATGTTCACTGCCTTGTGAGTGAGCTTAACTGGAATAAAATGGGCAGCTTTAGTAAGCTTATCCACCACTACCATGATAGAATCATGCTGCTTGTTTGTTCTAGGCACTTTAGTGATGAAATCCATTGTTACAACTTCCCATTTCCACTCAGGAATGGGTAATGGTTGTAGCAAACCAGCCAAACATATGGCAATAAAATCAACAACCTCTTTCTTCATGCCTGGCCAATAATATTGGCTCTTAACAGCTGCAATAGTTTTTTGATATCTTGGGTTCCTAGCATAAGACACATTATGCATTTCTCTCAATATCAGATTTTTCAATTCCTGAGAATTTGGTAAATAAATTCTTCCCCTGTACATGATAATTTCATCATTATCTAGCTTGTATTCTTCAATTTTCTGCTGCAAAATACCTTGCTGAAATTTTGCCACTAATTCTTTGTATTGCAAATCTAATTTGGCAACCTCTGTAATTATGTCTTTCAAATATGATTGGTACATGCTAATGGCTGTAGCATGCAATTCATGCACTCTTCTCTTGAGCACATCAGCCACTTTGTTCTCTTTTCCCTTGATATTCTTTATATCAAAGTCATATTCACTTATAAATTGTAACCATATGGTTTGCCTAGCATTTAGAGTTGGATGATCAAATAAATATTTCAGGCCATTATGGTCTGTTCTTAGCTCAAACCTTTTCCCCATGAGGTAGTGTATCCATTTCCTCAAGGCATGCACTATGACTTCCAACTCCAAATCATGAGTGGCATATTGTCTTTCATGCTCTTTCAACTTCCTTGATTCATAACATATAACAAACCCATTTTGACTGAGGACTCCACCAAGTCCCTCTTTACATGCATTTGTGCATACAATGAAGTCTTCATTTGGGTCTAAAATCCTTAGTATTGGAGCACTTGTTAATAACTTTTTCAAGTGTTGGAAACTCCTTTCACAATCCAATGTCCATTGAAACTTCACACCCTTTCTTTGCAAGGAAGTGATTGGGTGTGCAATCTTTGAAAATCCTTCAATAAATCTCCTTTAGTATCCTACAAGGCCCATGAATGATCTGACCTCTGTCACATTATTTGGCACTGACCATTCTCTAATGGATTCTATATTCTCAGAATCCACTTCTATCCCATCCTTTGAAACAATATGCCCCAAATAATGATTTTTCTTCTGATAAAATGAGCACTTGCTCAATTCGGCATACAACTGATGCTCCCTTAATACTTGCAACACCATACTCAAATGATGTTCATGCTCTTCCTATGACTTGGAATATATAAGAATGTCATCCAAAAAGACAATGACAAACTTGTCCAAATATTCTCAGAAAACACCATTCATTAAGCACATGAAAACAACTGGTGCATTTGACAACCCAAATGACACCACTATGAACTCATAATGACCATACCTTGTCCTGAAGGCGGTCTTTCTGATATATTCCTCATTAATCCTTACCTGATGGTATCATGACCTGAGATCTATCTTTGAAAATATCTTTGCATCCTTCAATTGATCAAAAAGATCATCAATCCTTGGCAGAGAATACTTGTTCTTAACAATCCTTTTATTCAATTGTTTGAAATCAATGCACAATCTTAATGTGCCATATTTCTTCCTAATGAACAAGACTGGGGCACCCCAAGGTGACACACTTGGGCGTATATACCCCTTCTTTAGAGGCTCTTCAAGTTGCATTTACAACTCCTTCAGCTCTAGTGTACTCATTCTGTAAGGAGTCTTTGACACTGGAGCTGCTCCAGGCATTATATTTATAGAGAAATCAATATCTCCTTTTGGAGGTAGTCCTGGTACCTCCTTGAACACATCTTCAAAATCTTCCAGGACTACATAATCTTCCAAATTTGGCACCTTATCTTTAGGTGTCTCTTCCATATGTGCTACAAATATTTGACAACCTTTTCTATAAACATTTCTTCAGTTATAATGCTGAAATTTCTATGATGGTTACTTCCCTGGGAATTCCATGCACTCTCCTTAGGCTCCCTTCCTCATCCAATCAAGTAAATTCCTTGTTATGAAAGTCTATGATAGCATGATGTTGTTCCAACCAATCCATCCCAATTAGACAGTCATAAGAACCTAAAGGCAAGACGTTCAAATCTGCTTTGGTTTTCAACCCATTCATGTCCCTAAGACATGAATTAACCATCTCATTAAATTTTCTTTTGGCTCCTGTAGCCAACTACATCAACCAATATTTTACATGCTTGCTTCTTGGAAAATGAAATTTCCACCATCTTAGGATCTATATAACTATGACTAGTTTTTGAATCAATTAAAATAGAAATGGTTTGGTTGTTGATCATACCTTCCACTTCAATCATATGTGACAGATACTCTTCTTGATTGTTGTCTAGGGCTACATAGATCCTTGGAAAATTTCTACCCATGTCCTCCACTATTTCAACTTGTTGTACATTGTGAATAGTTCTCCCTTTTTCACCTCTGTGAGGAAAATCTCTGAACATGTGATCTCCTTTACAACCCCAACATTGAATTAGTGGCTGCCTTGGCCTTTGACCCCATGTTTCAATCATTTTGGGTTCTCTAGAATTTGGCTATCCCTGAGTATTGATTTTGAGGAATGGTGGCTTAGTTCCCTTCTTCCTTTGATCCATATTGAATTTCTTTTTGTCTTCCCAAGATTTTTGGAAAGTTGGCCTTGATTTTTTCTGATCATATAGGCATTTATCTCTCCTTATGGTCTCCTCCAATGTCTTTGGACCATCATATTGTATTTTGCCACAGATGAATGATGGAAATCCACTCAAATACCTTTGAATCTTAATTGTCTCATCTTTGATGAAAGATACATACTTCAGTAGTTCTAAAAACCTTCTCTCATATTCATAAATGGTCATACTCCCCAACTTGAGTTCAATGAACTCTTTAATTTTCTTGTCATAGTATCTCTTAGTCAAGTATTTCTTCTCAAAATATGTAATATACCAGATATAAAAAGTATGCAGAACAGAAATAAAATGCTAGAAATGGAAGAATAACAATAATATAACCAGCATAATCTCCACAATAACACATAAATGATATAAGAACAACAAAAGAAATAACACTTTGATTCAGAAAGCAATGTTCATGGGCCTCTTCGAGGGGGCAACCTCCAGTCGAGAAGCGCTCTGTTACAATAATCTCCAAGCTAGGGTTTTCATACTCTCGACCCTTATTCATACTAAATATGTCTATCAAGAGAAGCATCTAGAGGAATATCCTTCTAGAAGTGGAAGCTTCTATTAGGTCTTCTTACATCCACCTTATTCTATTTTATTGAAAGGCCTTATTAATATTGACCTTTATTACATTTGAAAATATTGCTATACCTATGTGCAGGTTAGGACCCTAACATGTCTACCCCCTTAAAAACAACCTTGTCCTCAAGGCTTGATATGTGGAAACTACTACAGAAGGGTAGTTGGTTCCCAAGTGGAATATATTGGAGTTGTATCTTTCCACTGGACTAGCACTTCCTTGATGGTTCTCTGATGTAGGCGACGCTCACACTGGTTCAAAAATACTTCTGGCTATAGCCAAATGGGTCCTTCTTCAGCTAACTTGGGAAGGTTGTTTGAATTTGGCACCTAGTTCTAATCACCTTCTTTAAGCATGAAACATGAAAAATAGGATGTAGCTTCGAATGACTGGGCAGAGCTAACTGATAGGTGACTTGTCCCACACGCTTGAGAACTATATAAGGACCATAAAATTTGGGTGCTAGCTTATGACAATGCTTGGCCTTGAGGTAAGTTTGCTTGTATGGTTGCAGTCGCAGAAACATCTGATCCCCTTCTGCAAATTGACGTTCAGAGCGACCTTGATCTGCTTGTTGCTTCATGCGATTATGTGCTATGGCCAAGTTCTCTTTGAGGGTATGGAGAATATCCTCTCGAACTGTAAGTGTTTGGTCAACTGCCTGGACCTTCGAGGTACCCGGTAAGTATGAGAGAACTGAAGGTGGCTTCTGTAAATATACCGCTTCAAAAGGAGTCATGCGTGTAGTTATATGGTAGAAAGTGTTGTACCACCATTCAACTAGGGGTAACCATTGAGCCCACTGATTTTCCTTTTCATAAGAAAAACACCTCAGATATGTTTCCAAACATTTGTTGATAACTTCCATTTGACCATCAGTCTGGGGATGATAAGCTGTGCTGAGATGCAATTGGGTGCCCTGTAGCTTAAACAGTTCTTGCCAAAAATTTCTTGTGAAAGTTGGGTCACGATAAAAAACAATAGAGTGCGGCATGCCATTAAGCTTGAAGACCTGGTCCATGAAAATTTGAGCCACCGTGGATGTAGTAAATGGGTGTTGAAGAGCACATAAATGAGCATACTTGGAAAGACGATCCACAACCACCATTATGACTGATTTATTTCCTGATTTGGGTAAGCTGGTAATAAAGTCCATAGAGATATCCTTCCAAATAGCAGGTGGAATCAGAAGCGGTTGTAGTGTGCCCAAATATTTGACTGTTTATCCCTTGTTGCATTGACACACATCACATTCAGTGACAAAATTATGGATGTCCTGTTTCATACCATCCCAGAAAAAATAACGTTTTACCCTGTCATAGGTTTTTGTGAACCTGGAGTGCCCCACTGTGGGTGTAACATGAAGCTCAGAAAGTACTATGGATTTAAGCTTTGATTGTTTACTTAAATACAAATGGCCTTTGTATCGAATCTCATCCTAGAGCCAAGAGTACCTTGGGGGAGATGGAGCATTGGTTTTCAATTGCTGGATCAAATGCAAACTTTTGGGATCTTGTAGCCATTCCTGGTGAACAGCTTGGAGCCAATCTGGTACAATGAAGGAAAGAGAAAAAAGGGATCCTTCTTCTTCATATTTTTGGGACAGTGCATCCGCCACCACATTGTCTTTGCCTTTCTTGTAAATGATCTCATAATCATATCCAAAGATCTTAGTCACCCATTTTTGTTGCTCCGGGGAGGAAATGTGTTGTTCCAGAAAGTACTTGAGGCTTTGATGGTCTGTCTTAATTTGGAAATGTTTCCCCAAGAGATAAGGGTTCCATAGATCAAAGACATGCAGAATAGCCAACATTTCCTTTTCATAGATGGGTTTTCCTAGATTCCTTTCAGATAGTTTCTTGTTGGTGAAGGCCAAAGATCGACCCTCTTGCATAAGGACATCACCGATTCCTTTCCTCGAGGCATCAAATTCCAACACAAAGGTATTTGTGAAATCAAGAAGGGCCAGAACCAGAGTGGTTCACATGGCCATCTTCAAGGTTTGAAAAGCTTGAGCAGCGGCTAGAGTCCAAGTGAAAGAGTTCTTTTTTAGGAGAGCAGTGAGAGGGGATGCAATCTTTCCATAATTCTTAACAAACTTGCGATAATACCCTGCTAAGCCCAGAAATCCACGCAATATTTTGAGAGTCTTTGGGTGCGTCCAGTCTTTCATATATTCAATCTTTTTCGGATCCACCCTGACTCCATCCTTGACAACCATATGACCCAAGAATTCTACTTCTGAGGCACCAAAAGCACATTTAGACTGTTTTAGGAAAAGTTGGTGCTGAGAGAGCAGATGGAGAACTCGATCCACATGAGTAAGATGGTCTGTCCAGGTTTTGCTATAGATGAGGATATCATCAAAGAAAACTAAGACTAAATGACGGAGAAAGGGACGGAAGACATGATTCATGAGGCTTTGGAAGGTGGAGGGGGCATTACACAAGCCAAAGGGCATGACCAAAAACTCATAGTGGCCCTCATGAGTTTGAAAGACCATCTTGGGAATGTCTACCTCTTTCATATGTATCTGGTGATAGCCTGAGTGAATATCAAGTTTATTAAAGAATTGGGCACCACTCAATTCATCCAGGAGGTCATCAATGACAGGAATGGGAAATTTGTCTTTAATGGTCAGTTTGTTGAGGGCACGGAAGTCAGGACACATTCTCCAATAACCTTCTTTCTTTAGGACCATGACTATAGGAGAAGAGTAAGGGCTTGTACTAGGGCGGATAACGCCTACATTAAGGAGTTCCTGGACCATTTTCTCAATTTCATTTTTTTGTGAAAATGGGTGGCGATACGAATGGATATTGGGAGGAAGGCTTCCGGGTACAAGGGGAATGGAATGATCATGAACACCGCGGGAAGGAGGGAGTCCTTGGGGAGTGGAAAATACCATTTGATGTTTAGAAAGGAGGGCTTGGAGGTCTTGCGGCACCGGGGGTGTCTCTGTTTCTTGTATGGCATGGAGTTGAGAAATGACACCAGAATGACCTTTTTTGAGTAGCTTTTCCATGCGATGGGAACTAATGACCTCAGGTGAACCAACAGTGATGCCTTGGAATTTATATTGGTGGCCTTCCTGGTCAAATTGCATGGTTAATTCCTTAAAATCCATGAGAATGGGACCCAAAGTCCTTAGCCTGCTTGCACCCAACACAATGTCACAACCGCCCATGTCGATAGCAAACATATGGGATTTTAGGTGGTAGTCACTGATTTGGAGACGAACATTTTCACAGCACCCTCCACATTTCATTGAACCACCANTGGAAATTGTTGACGGCATGGATGTAGCAATGAGTTTCTTGGGCAATGCAGCGATGAATAAAATTATGGGTGCTTCCACTATCAACCAGAATGATGAACTTCCGATGCTTGATGTAACTGATTAACTTGAGGGTTTGGGGAGCGGATAAGCTAGTGAGAGCATTGAGGGAAATGACCAGTTCCACTTCGGGAGGGTCTGAGGGAGGGGTTATGTCAGTGATTTCAGGTGACTCAGACACAAGGGGAGTTTCAACATCCTCTTCTAAAATATCCTTATAAATGGCCATAGAAATATTTTTTTCCTTACACTTGTGGCCCAGGAAATATTTGTCATCACAATTATAACAAAGGCCTTTGAGTTGGCATTCAACCATTTCAACCCTGGTCAATTTTTGGATCTTTAATGGGGCAGAGGGAGTAGTGGGATTTACAGGTTTATGGCGAGGGATAAAGGAGGGTTTTTGGTTTTGAGAGGATACAACCTGTTGTGCTTCTTTAGCTCTTTTAGTAGCCTCTACCCAACTCGAGGGTCGAGCCATGAAGACATGGGCCTTAATCTCCTCCTTGAGGCCAATGATAAAACGCTCTCGAAAGAAAGCATCATTCATGCCTTCTATTCGAAAAGTCACGTGCTCAAAGGCAACTATGAAGTCTTCTACTGTTCCTGATTATTTCAACTTTGTCAAATGACCCAAATGGTTGGTGTCAGTTTCAAAGAATTCATAAAGCTCAGTCACAAATTGGGTCCAAGCAATATACCCTTGACGGGAAGTTTTTCTCCATTGCCACCATTTCCAACTTTCTTGATCTAGATGGAGAACACCATACCAGAGTTTGGCCAAGTCATCTGTAATGTCGTATAAAGAGAAATAATGTTCCATTTGGGTTACCCAACCAGTGGGGTTCGAGCCATCAAATTTGGTCACATCCACCCGCGAAAGGCATAGGTCACGTTGAAAGTGATGGTGCTGAAAGGTATGGGAATGGGAGGAATGTTCACCTTCAGTCTTTGGAGGTGCATCAGAGAAAGGGTCATCTGTAGGGATCTTCAGTTTGGTGCAGAGTGATGAAAAGAAAGATTCAAGCTAGGTGGTCAGTTCATGTTTGACTTCCTCCATTGAGGACTGCATGGTTGTATTTATGGTTGTATTGATGGTTGTATTGATGGAGGCAACATTGGAATTGAGTTGTTTTACTTCTTTTTGGGTCTCGAGGAGACCAGATTGCAAGGTGTTGAAGCAAGCTTCCAGGTCTTGGCTACGTGTATGGGCCATGAGGATGGGTGAACTGAAAAGGGGTGGGCAGGGTAAAAAATTTTGTCGAAAAATGATATGGATGAATGTGATAAGGGTTAAGAGATGAATCCAATGGAATAGGTCTCAAATAGTTTTTTTTTTTTTTACACCTGCGGAGTTATACTTCGGTTTGAAGAATACTGCAGCGATGAAATCTCCAAATGCTTAACCAGTAAGAAAAGTGTAGTGATTTGACAACCCAAACACAATTATGTTGCAATAGATCTTGTCTGTTTTAATTTGTTTATGTTTCTATCCCCCAAGGGTTAGGTATTGAAGGGTTCTACATACAAGGGTTTTCCCTGTGCTATAGCTCTCTGATATACGTGCGGGGTCCAACAATAGTACTTGGCCCAATATTTCAGGGCACTAACTAAGGAGGATAAACCATACCCTTAGCCGTACTACCCAACTACCCAAGTACTAGAGAGTATCTTCCTGAGTGTTGTTATCGGTGGAACTATAGCAGTCAGGTGGCCGATCAGTTTAACTAAAGAGGGCTTCAGGAAATCTAGTCTGATCCGTACACAGGTGTTTTCTGATGTGCTACCACTCGAAGGGGTACCAACATGGGTTACAAGGGTGGCCAACAGATGTGCGCTTAGGAACCACTTGTATTTCCTGCGTGTATGAATCCCTCAACCGTGGGTTTATGCACGTAATGACAGATCTATGTGGCTTAAAGACGTCAGAATATGTCTCTACCCTGAAAAAAATTTCCCAAAATTTCTACCAAGGAAATTCCTCTGATACCACTTATAATATACCAGATATAAAAAGTATGCGGAACAAAAATAAAATGCTAGAAATGGCAGAATAACAGTAATATGACCCGCATAATCTCCACAATAACACATAAATGAGATAATAACAACAACATAAATAGCACGTTGATTCAGAAAGCAATGTTCACAATCCTCTTCGAGGGGGCAACCTCCAGTCGAGCAATGCTCTGTTACAATAATCTCCAAGCTAGGGTTTTCATACCCTCAACCCTTATTTATACTAAATATGTCTATCAAAAGAAGCATCTAGAGGAAGATCCTTCTAGAAGCGGAAGATTCTATTAGGTCTTCTTACATCCGCCTTATTATATTTTATTGAAAGGCCTTATTAATATTGACCTTTATTACATTTGAATATATTGCTCTACCTATGTGCGGGTTAGGAACCTAACAAAATACTTCTTAAATTCTCTCCAAGTAACACTTTTCTCCTTAATGTCCTGCACCTACACAAGCCGATCCCACCACATGGATGCCTTTCCCTTGAATTTATAGATGGAAATTTTACCTTATGCATGAGAAGAATAATTATGCAATTGAAAATAATTTCTCATGCCTAGAAACCATGTCTCTGCATCTTCATCCTTCTTTTTCTCACCATCAAATGTAGGAGGTTTGATTTTGTTCATTTCTCCTCGTAGCTCATCCACCCCAAACCTCTTATGATTTCTGACAGGGGATGGACTCAAGCTACTGTGTGCTCTCTTATTGGAATGCATCAGGGAGTGGTGGTGATGTCTTCTAACACTTCTTGCTCTTGTTTTCTCATAAGGAGGCCTGTGACTTCCAGATTTGCTTGAGCCACTCTCCTTATCCAACTTCTTTTCTATTCGGTTCAAGCTCTATAATAAATTCATGTTGAATTCATCCTGGTTCTCCTTGGCTTTCATAAGCCTTTCATTATTAGCTTTATGGCTTTGGACATCCTTCCATAAATTTTTAATGATCTCTGCCATATTCATGTTTTCATCTCTTCCTTCTCCATGTCCATTGGAGTTTGTTCCTTCAATGCCCAAATGGACATCCATCCCTCTGATCTCATCCTCCTGACTGTAAGTCCCCTATGCCTCTTACATTCCTCTAGAATCTATTTTGATCTTGATATGATATATTTGTTGTTAACTCTACAAAATTTGTAGCCAACAAAACTTTGTTAGGATAATTGTTTCAACAATTTCATGAAAATATGAACCATTCTGGTTCAATAATATATATCATAATTCTTTCTTCTGATTTCCTAGAAATTTGAATGCCTAGATAAAAATTTTGGGTGGATATTTTGATTCCCCTATCCAAGACCTTTCCAACGCTTGCTCCCATGCTCAATTCCAAGTTTTTGTGTTGCTAAAAACACTCTTAAGGGCCTCAAATATGCGCTGCAAAAAGATGACATTCAAATGATATAAAACGTCACAGAAAATCATCGGTTTTCTGCTGTTGTTCTCCCTTCGAACAACTTCACAAGCACAAATTTTGACCTGTACACCCATATTTACCATGCTCAGCAACAACATAAGGTAAATCGTGCTTAATGCACTTTAAAACCACTGTGTATAACTTCTTTGTTGCGCCAATAACTTGCGCGTACTACTTTTGTGTCATGCGCCAATAACTTGCGCGTACTACTTTTGTGTCATGCGCCAATATCCACTGCACGCAGTTTCGGTTCTTGCACTATTACCTCTTGTGCGCAGTTTTCTATCGCACATAGAAATTCTGCACGCATTATACTTTATGTGTTGCACCATGATAGGGTTTAGTACATCTCCACCGCACACCAAAACTCTGTGCACACCACTAACTAAAATGTCACGTGACAACATATATCCACATTGCGCGTGCACCAGAAAAACTCCTCTGTGCTCTACCAACACTGCGCACACCACACATGTCATTATTATGTATGTGCACACCGCGCAATGCTAAATTTAGCGTGCCTCCTACACACTAACATTTTTTCTGCACGACACCAAAATTTAGCATGCGCACCAGCATGCCAATATCTTGCTGCGCAGTGTCAAATTTTACCTATCACAAGCTTTTCACTGTGCATCATGCATTTTTAGTGCACCCACCTGTGCACATTCATTTTTATGCGCATCAATTCCTCGTGAATTTTGCTGCAAAAATTGGGGCTTTTGGCTTCACTTTTCCCCTAATTTACCATTGACATTACACAACCATGAAATTTGTTCAATTCTACTCGGATAACACCAGTTCAACCTATGCAACAACAAATTGTTGTAAGTTGACATTTCTGGAATGAATTTATCCAAAATCAATTTGCGAATTGAGAATTTTAACCACTAAACTCGCTCCCTCTGTCATGGCTTCACTGTAACTTCAAATTCGATCCATTCTAGATCCGAATTTGCTAGAACAGATATTAAATCGGGAATATCTCATCACTTGGAAAAATTTCTCTATTTTCTCATGAATTTAACAATAGAAATTGGGGCTTTTCCCCAATTCCACCCAGTTTCTATTACTTTTTACCATGGACGCTCTACAAACTGAAATTTGGCCACTTCTAAATAAATCCTTTGTGTAATTTCTCTTCAACACAACTTCCTTGACCCATCTAGGCTGGGCCACGCTACGCCAGATAACTCTTACTGTTCTCTCTGCGGAACATACTATAACATACCCAACATTCAACTGAGTTATGCCACATAAATTTTTTGAACTGCATGCAATTAAAATATACACACATAGAACTCTTGTAGAAGCATTATATATAAAACATAGACATACCAATACATTTGTAAATACATAGTTTCACACTAAAATAATAATAAACATATACATGCAACATATACAGGAAATACCCATAAAAAAAAAGACACATTTATAACTGTACATATGATAACCCATAAAAATAAGCATGCATATAAAAATACAACATATAAATCTATCACACAATTGAAACTTATCTTGGTAAGAATGTCACCAACTGCATGCAGACCTTCCACAAACCTCCCATCCTTATAACACAATATTCATCACTCTCAACAGTGAGTCACCCCCGAGCTGGGACTAAACTCCACCAGGGTAAAGGGATTCCTAACTAGGCTAAAGGCTCATAGACAATAGGAATGACACTGTCTCAGGTGCCAACTCAAACTAACAACCTATAGTCCCTCATTCTCCACATGCTTGTCCCACCTAGAAAGTTTTCCCCTTCTCTGCTCAACATTCCTTCGAATACCCCACTTCCTTTCTCGGCTTCAACAATAGGCCGAATAGGAAGTCTCAGATCACTGTAGCTGCAATTTAGCACCTTCAGGAAATCAATTCCCAACAATTCTCTCACCCATAGAATTTCTCACGGGCCTAACAACTCGCCTCTTCAATATCCCATGGGCCTGACAACCCACTTCTTCAGTCCATCTCCCAAGCTAACCAAATACACCAACACAAAATGGATATGGATACAAGTTCAGGTACAATCATGAAGATACGAAAGATAGCTCATTGGGGGTGTGCATGCTCATGGATGATTCACTGGATGATTGAATGATGGAAGGAATGATGGATATAATGATGGAAAACATGGGAAAATGAACTAAGTCCCAACAATATGTATACATGTCCCCAACTTGACACTTGTCATGTTGGGAGCTACTTTGGCCCCACTTGTCCCTAACTTTAGAACTTAGGATAAAATAATTATCCATACTTTATGATTTAAGAAATATTAATATAATATTCCTTTTTGGCTTAAGCTCCCTAGCTTACCCATTTTTCCTTAACTTGTAGGCCCCTCCCTTTCCCTAACTAGTGGATTTTATTCCCCCATCTCTATTATCGTGGTCGGTCTACGTGCAACGATGTATTTTATATTAATTATGAGACATATACAAAAATAAGCGCACTAGCCTTTAACATATAGATTCTTCGGCCTAATCAAAACATAAGCATCCTAGCTTATAATAACTGGCTCACCAGCCTATAAAACGCAACATATACACAAAAGGCTCCCTGGCCTCAAAGTTGCGCGCACTCAAGTTTTTGCACGCGGTATCTAGGAATGTGCAAACTTCCTCATATTACTGCGTAGTACATGCGCACACTATGCCATGAAATGTGCATACAAAATGATATCAAATAGCTCACCAACTTAAGTACATTTTCATTTACATTACAAGTGGTTTCACCCTAGTGATATTACAAAGATGTTCGTTTGAGAGTCATCTAGCTCCACTGTTGCTAGATCTGAGGCTACTGCACTACTACTAGTGTATCGAATTTCATGGCCTCTACTTATGGCTATTAAATCTCTTCCAGAATCGGTGTAGGACTCACCAGTATCATCTCTGGGGATGGGATTTCATCAATATCGATGATATCCATCTCCTGTTGTTCATCCTCTTTGGATGGTCCTTATGACCTAGTTTGGACCCTAGTCAGTCTAACACTATGACTTGCTTCTTCTTGCTTGGGTGGTGCCATAGCGGGGACTGTCGAACTTTTTTTGGGTTCGAATAAATTTTGTGGTCTCTATAGCCTCACTCTATGCGTTCTAGCTACTATTTCTCTCTGACTACTCTCCTTTCACGAATAGACTAGTTTCTCTTGTGCTCGTGTGTTGTATCCACTTCCCATGAAGCTTGTCGAGGATGCTTCCTCCATTTATGGGTTTAATGCACCTTGATTTCCGGTTCAATGCATCTCCTTCAGTTTCGTACTTACCATTACTCTTGCTTTTTTGTCTCCAGTTGACGTGATTAATGTGATGTCCCATCGGTCCTTGCCATCCTTTAATTCTGCCTATTGTTTTCTTGTCATCCTCCTTTTTCCAACTTTCCTTTTCCCACTTGTTTCCCTTTATATGTGACCATTGTCTTTCTTCTCACCGAGTTTTTGTTTCTTTCCCTTTTGGTTCTTTTTCATTTTTTTTTATTTTTTATTTTACTGCACGGTGGGTGGTTGACTATTCTTATGCAGCTTTAGTCAGCTCCCATTAATCATCCCTCTAAGTTTTGCTCCTGATAAATATCTTAAACTTGAAACTCCTCCATCGTATGGTCCTAACCAATGCATTCTGAGCTTTCCTGGGTGTTGTAATGATTTTTTGTTGTACATCAACACTAGATCTCCTTCCTTGAAAATTTTCTTCTTGATGTGTTTATCATGCCAAGCTTTATCTCCATTGGTCACTATAATTGCTTATTTAACTAAACAATCAAGTGCTACATAAATTGTCAACCCAGGGAAGTTTGTTTATTTCAAAGGTAACCACGCACTATATATGCTCAATCTCAAAAGCAACCTAGAGTTGTAGTAAAAACATATTAATCACACTTTGCCTTGAACAAACTGAAGTTCTAATTTGAATTACAGGAAAACAATCTACCTATTGCAGAGTTCAATGTTTAAAGAAATAATTGTCCAAAGAATCCTGGATTACATTAAGAAAATAACAACCTGGAAAAGAAATCTTTCAAGACACTGCAAAAGGAAAGACCAACTATTCTATAACTAGAGAACAAGACCCTATTCCCAAAGCAGGAATCTTCAGCACTTGTTTCCGATCACCACACTTTTATGAACTCATTGCTAATTGAAATAATTGACACACACTGAAGACTAACTACCTATTAATAGAGAACATGACCCTATTCCTCAAGCAGGAATCTTCAGCACTTGTTTCCGATTAGCACACTTTCATGAACTCATTACAAATTGAGATAATTGACATGCACTGAAGGCTAACTATCTCTAACAAGGAAAAGGACCCTATTCCTCAAGAAGGAATCTTCAGCACCTGTCCCTGATTATCAAGATTTCATAAATTCACCAAATAGGATTGCTAACTAGAATGATTAACAATTACCCAAGCATGAATCATATGAAAACAATGTAACAATCGGTAAAGCAGAGTTTCAGCAAGACAGAGTTCAATAAAGTAGTGTTTCAGCAAAACAGATTTCAATAAAGTAGTGTTTCAGCAAACAAAATTTAATCAAGGCATGAACAAAAATAACACTAACACACTACAAAGCTAATGGGTGAATCTTGTGAAGAAGGTGGGCCCTACCTTCTCACAAGATTCCCCTAAAACGAAAGGAACTAGAGAGAAATGCTCAGAACAATATTTTATTCATCTGTCAACTGTATCATATTACAATCTGAAGTAAAAACACATCCTTCTCTGTAAAATCCTTTCTTAACTAGAAAGAAAGTCCTCTCTAATGATGATTTCCTCTTATTTAAAGAGGAGAATCCCTTCGATACAATTTGATCAACAATTTACAGGTGTACATCTGAGTCTTATTCTTAGCCAGATCGACTTTCTAAACTGGAATAGGATATCCTAGTCTCCCGCAATAGAATGTTATTACAAGTGATGAGTGAGGTGTTGTTGTTGCGGCTGGAGTAACAGCTCCTTTATTTGTCTTCTTGTTACTGCCATTGTATGATGTTTCATCATCGCAAATCATGGGCTGTTTCAGCCACGAGGATTTGCATTCTGACTGTTTCAGCAACTTGGTCTCAGGCAGTAGCGATGGTTAATGCTAGCTCAAGGTGTGGCTGTCATGGTCAATGTAATAGTTTTGTGTTGTTGTTTCAGCATCGTATACCATGGAGGGTGTAACAGCTTCTTCTGTGTGAGTTGTTGTTTCAACATCGTAGACCACGGGCTGTGTAACAACGTCTTCTGTGTGAGTTGTTGTTTCAACATCATTGACCACGGAGAGTGTAGCAGCTTCTTTTGTGTGAGTTGTTGTTTCAACATCGTAGACCACGAAGAGTGTAACAACTTCTTCTGTGAGTTGTTGTTTCAGCATCATAGTCCATAGACTATTTCAGCCACAGGGTTTGCGTGCTTTAACTATTTCAGCAATAGGCCTCAATGCTAATCTGCAGTTCGAACTGTTTCAGCAGTTATACATTTATGATCAATGGTTAAGTACGAGAGTAATGTAAAATTATATGCAAAACAGATTAAACATATAGTAAAGAGAAGAGACGTTGTATACCTTTGGAAAGATAGGGTAAGGTGATAATGTGAATTTAAATGTGAGTGAAACAAGGGTGTAAAGGTATCAAAAAGTGTGAGCAAAAAGGTACATTATGTGGTCCTAACATCCCCCCCCCCAACTTAAAATGTTGCATCTCCTCAGGCAACTTCACTCTGAATCAGAATCTGAATACCGACTCTGAGCGTGCAAGTTACTCAAGAAGTAGTTGTGGAAGGTGATATCTGTTTGAGCTCTGAACCCTTGAACGCGTTGTAACCTTTGCCAAGATGTTGTTTCGGCCTTCTTTGGAAACTTATAATGGACTTAATATTTCTCTGCTATCATCCAGAGGATAGGGAAATGAAACTGGTACCCTATCCAGCTTTCAGCACATTGCTGAACACACTTGATGTAGCTAGGTACCCTGGAGATTGCTATCTCAATATTAGTGGGGCTAAAAGGATTGTGTTCCTATCTTTTCTCAATAGATTGTTGCCAAAACATGTTATTTTCCTGTAGGGCAGCAATCTCTATTGATTTAATGAAATGTTGACACTCCTGAAACACTGATGTCTGTAATTGTTGAATGTGTTGAGTCATCCCTGATTTCTTTAAAAACTGATAATACTCTGTAACAAAGGTGGAAGCATTTTGTGGTTCTGGCCTTATCTAGAGAAGGCGATTATCCTCATTGTGCTTGGCAGCTAGGAATTTATCCTACCATATAATCTGATTGTTAAGGAAGGAGGTGAGTTCCTGGATCTATATGTCACCGACAAGAGGGTTAAGGTTAATCTGTCGGTTCTCAGGGATGGCATCATTATGAAAATATGCCTCACAGAGGAGGTGTTGATCCATAGCAGAGGCTTCTGCAAAGGTTTTAACAAAATATGTTGGATGTAACACTGCATGGAGCCTGCCTTATGTGATTGATTTGATCTGAAACCATGTAAGTCGTTCCATGAGGAACATAGAGTAATTGCAGGATGGTTTTCTTGCAGCCAATAACTTTTGTGCCAAGTCAAATATCAGGAGAAATCTGCCTTTTAGTTCTTTATTATGTTTCTTAAGGGCATGAGATTCCTGGTGTGTTTGCTCCAAAGCTTCCCAATTTGAGTAGATATGATTTATCCAGATCTGTCTGTGTTCCTGCAGCCTTTTGGCCTGTGTAACAGCAGACTCTTTTTTCCATTTCTCTATTATTGCCTGCTCATCCCATGGCTAAGTTTGTGTTTCAGCATTGTAAGTAGTAGGCTGAGGTAGGGTCTGAGTGGCTTGTTCCACAAAGGTGTGGGTATTGATCTGGCTAGAAGGGGCAGATTCATCAATGGGCAATGTTTGTACAGCTTTATTAACAAAATCAGGGGTTTCATATTTGACATTTGTTGTAGGCCAGGGCTCAGTCTTAATTTTGGAAGGTCCTGCTAGTTCTTGTGTAACAGAAGGGTGTTGTTCTTTGACTGCAAAAGTCTAAGGTGTAGGGGGAGCTCCTGGCATTGGAATTTGAATTACTTTGTAGACTACTTGATAGTATATGTCCCCACATTGATTGCACATATATTCTCTACACGGATTCTCTGGTGTAGTTCCCTCTGACATGGTCACTATGCAAGCTAGGGTGTACAATTTAAGTTCTTTCTCATAGGATTCCTTTGCCATGGCTAGCTCTTGCTTGTAGGCTTCTAGTTCAGACCTTAGGAACTCATTTTCTTGTAAGACAGAGGCCATTGTTGGTTCTGGTTAAGGAGTGATTGGTTCTTATGTAGCAGTCATAGCCTCACTAGCTGGTTCTTGTGGAGAAGCTACAGGATCGGCAGCTGATTCTTGTGTTTCAGCCTCTTGATGTAAAGAAAGTATTGTTGCAGCACCCTGAGCATATGATTCCTGTGCCTCAGTAATAATATCAGCAGCTGGTTCTTGTGTTTCATCTGTAGCTGGTTCTTGTGTGACAGCTATAGCTAGTTCTTGTGTTTCATCTATTGAATGGGTAGCTGATTCTTGTGTTTCAACTACTTGATGAGTAGCTGGTTCTTGTGTTTCAGCTACTTGATGAGTAGCTGGTTCTTGTGTTTCAGCTACTAAATTTGAAATGGATGATGTCACAACACACTGGGCCTCTGGTTCTTGTTTTTCAGTGCCCGTGGGTGGAATAGGTAAAGATTTCGGCATTTGGGAGGTTGGATGTGTAGGGGGCATTAGTCGGATGGGTTGGGGGTTTAGGGTAGTGGCAGTAGTGGCTGCCCTTGTTGAGGCCCTTATTCATTTTCTTTGTAAAAAGGGTGGAAAGAAAGGAATTTGCTTCATTTACGTGGGGGCTTTTCCTCAATGATGGTACAGGGAGACTTGTCTGGTTCAGAATCATCACTAAGAATATGAATGGCATGAGTGGATGATTCTGGTAAAATGTGGGGCGGGCTTGGTATGGTAGGGGGGTTAATTGGATTGATTGGGTCTGTAGGTGGACTGTTAGGTATTTCTGGAGGGTCTGGAGGGTTTTGTGGTTGTTGTTCTTGAGGATTTTCAGGAATTTCAGCAACTTCTTGGGGATCTATGGGTGGGTTATTTAGTGGAGGGTTTTGTTGGGAAAAACCCTTTTGGATCAACAGTTGAACAAGACAGTGATGGGTGAGTGAAAGGGTGGGATCTTTAGCCTTTTTACAGTAGTGCGACATATTTTTAAGACAACTGAGCAGATAATAAGGAATGTTCACCAATCTAGCATGTCGTAAATGAGACAACAGGACAAAATCATGCTGGTAGACTACCTGGTATCGGCCTTCACAGGTAAGGTAGTGTTTGACAAATTTTGCAACTTTCATCCATGGAGGCAGCAAAGAGCTGAGTCGGACACCACGGCCTTTAGGTTCAATTTGTTCCCTTGGCAAGAGGAAATCTTGCTGGGCATTCAGGATGATATGTTTGTGGGTGAACAAGCGAATGCCATTGGTAGGGAGACCCGAAACCTGCACTATATCTTCTTCTATAACTGAAATCCGAACTCCTTGAACAATGGAATGATCTTCCTGGAGATTTCGAGCAAATTGCAAAACCTGTTGTTGATCAAATCCTTGGAGCCTCTGAAACCGAGCCATCCTGCTTGCAGAAAAATTTGATAGGCTTCTGGATACAGTTCTAACAGGGCTGTCATGGAAGGTTTGTACTGTATAACAGAGCCTCCCATAGCTAACAACTCAGTAAAATACACTGTCAAAGAGTCGAGTAACAGCTTCTGTGCAGAGTAAGTTTTTCGAGTGAAGGCATGCAAATGGTGGTGAAACAAACAAAAGGATTGTAAATAGGAATGGCGGTGGTTAATTCGTGTGAAATGATGGTATAAAAGTTTGATATTTCCTCCCCC
>JASDQU010736512.1:42691-75572 GCA_032191745.1 Picea mariana
AGATTAGATGGGTGGCTGAGATTTTGTGTCTCTTCACTCACCCTCACTTTAATCATAAAGTTATCTTTTAATTTGCATCTCACAAATTAATTTGACTAAGACCCATATTCGGCAATTTCTCCCCCTTAGGGCCTAGGGAAGAGAAACACTTGCCTTGGTACATAATTTAACACTAATAATGATTTTACATGAGTGGTAATAATGAGTCGGAATCTTCTCATTAACTATAGCTTAATTGTATTTACATAAAATTTACATACCTCACCTTTACCTTTTGATTCGTACTTCAAACAAAATATAGTGCCTGTCCATAATAGTTCTTTAGTGGCCGTGGCAGAGACTTTTGATTTGTTATCTGAATTGTATCAAGGATTTGTTGACTAGAAGGACAAAATGTAGTATGAGAGCGCAAAGGCTTAATGACAGAGAATGCTGAAAAGTTGGTGTTTCAGCGATAGGAAGAATAGAGAAATGTTTGTTGAAGCGTGATGTTGCAGAATACTGCTGAGGAAGTGGTGTTTCAGCCATAGAAAGAAGGGTGAAACAATTGCTGAACGGTGTTGTTTCGTCAATGGAAAAATGTTAAGAATTGCTGAACAATAGTGTTTCAGCAATGGGAAAATGGCGAAAGGTTGTTGGCTGTGGTGTTTCAGTAATGGAAAATGTGAAGAATTGCGGAATTGGTGTTTCGGTAATGGGAAAATGGTGAAAGATTGTTGACAGTGGTGTTTCAGCAATGGAAAATGTGAAGAATTGCGAAACAGTGGTGTTTCGGCAATGGGAAAATGGTGAAAGGTTGCTGACAATGGTGTTTCAACAATGGAAAATGTGAAGAATTGCGGAACAGTGGTGTTTCGGCAATGGGAAAAAAAGGCACAAAGTTGCTAAACAATGGTGTTTGAGCAATGGAGAAAGTCAAAAAGTTGTTGAACAGTGGTGTTTCAACAATGAAGAAAGAGAAAAAAGTTGTTGAACAGTGGTGTTTTACCAATGGGGAAGCTTGCCTCTTCTTGAAGTAGGATCGTCCTTTCTTAGTAGGCATGTTCTTTGATCGGGAATCTGCAAAAATCGATTGTAACATGGTATTTCTTGACAGGGATTATTAGTAAACGAAATCTAATCTAATACTAAAGAAATTGAATTAAAAAGAATTAATTGCAATGAGGGGTAGGAGCCTCCTCTAGAAAGAGGTAATGAGAGTCTGCCACACATGTGGCCTTAAAATCTTTCCTGGGTGTTGTAACGATTTTTTGTCGTACATCAACACTAGATCTCCTTCTTTGAACGTTTTCTTCTTGATGTGTTTATCATGCCAAGCTTTATCTCTGTTGGTCACTATAATTGCTTATTTAACTAAACAATCAAGTGCTACATAAATTGTCAACCCAAGGAAGTCTGTTTATTTCAAAGGTAACCATGCACTATATATGCTCAATCTCAAAAGCAACCTAGAGTTGTAGTAAAAACATAATAATCACACTTTGCCTTGAACAAAGTGAAGTTCTAATTTGAATTACAGGAAAGCAATCTACCTATTGCAGAGTTCAATGTTTAAAGAAATAATTGTCCAAAGAATCTTGGATTACATTAAGAAAATAAAAACCTGGAAAATAAATCTTTCAAGACACTGCAAAAGGAAAGACCAACTATTCTGTAACCAGAGAACAGGACCCTATTCCCAAAGCAAGAATCTTCAACACCTGTTTCTAATCACCACACTTTTATGAACTCATTGCTAATTGAAATAATTGACACACATTGAAGACTAACTACCTCTTAACAGAGAATAAGACCCTATTCCTCAACCAGGAATCTTCAGCACTTGTTTCTGATTAGTATACTTTCATGAACTCATTACAAATTGAGATAATTGACATGCACTAAAGGCTAACTATCTCTAATAGGGAACATGACCCTATTCCTCAAGCAGGAATCTTTTGCACCTGTCCCTGATTATCAAGATTTCATAAATTCACCAAACAGGATTGCTAACTAGAATGATTAACAGTTACCCAAGCATGAATCATATTAAAACAATGTAATAATCAGTAAAGCAGAGTTTCAGCAAGACAAAGTTCAATAAAGTAGTGTTTCAGCAAAACAGAGTTCAATAAAGTAGTGTTTCAGCAAACAGAATTTAATCAAGGCATGAATAGAAATAACACTAACACACTACAAAGATAATGGGTGAATCTTGTGAAGAAGGTGGGCCCCCCCTTCTCACAAGATTCCCCTGAAACGAAAGGAACTAGAGAGAAATGCTCAGAACAATCTTTTATTCATCTGTCAACTGTATCATATTACAATCTGAAGTAAAAACACGTCCTTCTCTGTAAAATCCTTTATTAACTAGAAAGAAAGTCCTCTCTAATGATGATTTCCTCTTATTTAAAGAGGAGAATCCCTTCGATACAATTTGATCAACAATTTACAAGTGTACATCTGAGTCCTATTCTTAGTCAGATCGACTTTCTAAACTGGAATAGGATATCCTAGTCTCCCGCAACAGAATGTTATTACAAGTGTTGAGTGAGGTGTTGTTGTTGCGGATGGAGTAACGACTTCTTTATTTGTCTTCTTTTTACTGTTGTTGTATGTTGTTTCAACATCACAAATCGCGGGCTGTTTCAGCCACGGGGATTTGTGTTCTGACTATTTCAGCAACTTGGTCTCAGGCAGCAGTGATGGTTAATGATAGCTCAAGGTGCGGCTGTCATGGTCAATGTAACAGTTTTGTGTTGTTGTTTCAGCATCGTAGACCACGGAGGGTGTAACAGCTTCTTCTATGTGAGTTGTTTTTTCAGCATCGTAGACCATGGGTTGTGTAACAGCTTCTTCTGTGTGAGTTGTTGTTTCAGCATCATTGACCACGAAGAGTGTAGCAGCTTCTTCTGTGTGAGTTGTTGTTTCAACATCGTAGACCATGAAGAGTGTAACAGATTCTTCTGTGAGTTGTTGTTTCAGCATCGTAGTCCACAGACTATTTCATCCACAGGGTTTGCATGCTTTAACTATTTCAGCAACATGCCTCAATGCTAATCTGCAGTTCAAACTGTTTCAACACTTATACATTTCTGATCAATGGTTAAGTACGAGAGTAATGTAAAATTATATGCAAAACATATTAAACATATAGTAAAGAGAAGAGGCGTTGTATACCTTTGGAAATATAGGGTAAGGTGATAATGTGAATTTAAATGTGAGTGAAACAAGGGTGTAAAGGTAACAAAAAGTGTGAGCAAAAAGGTACATTATGTGGTCCTAACAATCTCATGCTTTCTGAACTTTTTGGTGGAATCCTACCAATATTCGGTCTTCCTCCATGGTCAGTAACTTATCCAGTCTCTCCTGTATTGTGCCTCATTCTATCATCTGTGTGATTGTTGCTACATGCAAGCTTGGGAATAAAACTTCTATTGGCACCACTCCTTATTGAACATAAAGTAGTTTAAATGGTGTGTGACCTATCAATTTTTTGCATGTAGTCCTGTATGCCCATAATATTGCTGGTACTTTGAGGTCCCAGTCGTCTCTGTTGATGTTACAAATCTTTGTTAGTCTGTTCTCCAGAATTTTTTTGAAGGCTTCCACTGTGTTATTTTCCTGTGGATGATACAGTGTGCTCTTCTAATGATGGACTTCAAACTCTTCGTTCATAGCGATGATGGTTATTTTTATGAAGTGTGTGCCTTAGTCGCTCATCAAAATTCTTGGGCACCCAAATCGAGTGATTACTTTTTCAAAAAAAAAGTGTGCTACTATTTCTGCACTGCAATCTTTTACTGGTGCGGCTTTCACAGATCTTGTTAAATATTTTGTCGTAGTGATAATGTACATAGCCCCTGTTCTTTTTGTGGGTGGGTTGATTGGTCCCCCAAAGTCTATTGCCCACTTTTCAAATGCATGTAATGTTGCTTGTGTTCGTAATGACATCTCATCCCTTCTGTTGGGTTTGCCTACCCTTTGACATACATTGCATCTTTGATAGTACTCCTTCGAGTCTCTATGAATCATTGACCACCATAGTCCTGCGCGCAATACTTTTTGTGTGATAGCTTTGCATGTATAATTCCCTCCTGCTATTCCCTCGCGGGCTTCTGCTAAAAATCTTGGTCTTTCGTTCTCCAACACGTATCTTCACAAGATGCTCTTTGCACCCATTTTATATAAATGTCCTGCAATCAGTTGATAGTCGGTAGCATGGGCTACCAGGTTTTTTTTCTGCGCGGTGATATATTCTTGTGGCACAATACCTGTACTCAAGTACTAAATGATATTTGTGAAGTATTCATCAACAATCTGTACTGAGAATAACTGTGCATCTGGAAAGTTGTCTTCTAAATTCATAGGTTCTTATTCATTTGTGACCCTTGATAGGTGGTTAGGTTCTACATTCAATTTCCCTCATTTGGCTATTACTTCAAAGTCAAATTCTTGGAATATTAGTAACCATCGATAGATTCTCCTCCCCAACACTAGATTGTTGACTAGGTATTTCAAGGCTGAGTGATCTGTGAACATTTTAAAGTGCTTTCCCAATAAGTAATGTCTGAATTTTTGCAGTGCATAGACCATGTCTAGGCCTTCTTTTTCTGTTGTGTTGTAGTTCTGTTATGAGTCTGATAACTTTCTTCTCACAAATGATATCGGGTGATCCAAGTCTCCCACTCTTGGTTGCACCAAGATAGCTCCAAGTGCTATGGATGATGCATCTACATGGACATGGAATGTCTTCTCCCATTCTGGAAATGCTAATATCAGGGTGGTAACCATATTTTCCTTCAAGGTATCCAAACCATGTTGACACTCGTCGTTCCACTGAAACTTTGTTTCCTTCCTTATAAAATTTTCCATTGGTGCAGTGATCTGCACATATCCTTTGATAAATTTCTTGTAATAACCTGTGTGTCCCAACGTCGCTCTTAGTTGAAAGATTGTTTTCGGTGGTGGTAAATTAAAAATTACTACGATATTTTCCAGATCTACTAATAAACCTTGTTTGCATACTATGTGGCCCAAGAGTATCCCAAATGGTGTTCCAAATATGCATTTCTTTATATTTAGTGATATCTAACACTATCTTCATCTTTCTAGCATTATGCATAAGACTTCCACATGGTTTTTTAACAGACTATAGACTGTCCAATCATCCAAGTATACTTCGAGAAATTGATGGATGAATTATTTAAATGTTGCGATGACCACTCTGGAGAATATTGCTGGTGTGTTCTTCAGTCCAAATGGCATGAATCTATACTGATCAGATCCCCATTCTGTCATAAACGTGGTCTTGTATTTGTCCTCCTGTGCTATCTTAATCTGATGGTATCTTGAGAATCCATCAGTGAATGAGTAAGCTTCATGTCCTCCTACATTATCTAACACCTCATCCATGAAGGGTGTAGGGAATGGGGCATGTAGGCATGCATTGTTCAACTTCTTTAAGTCGATGCATATCATGATCCCTCCTTGTTTCTTGTCCTGTACTACCATTGGACTTATCCATTCTGACTCCTCAACTAGTTCTATGATGTCGGCTTCGATCATCCTGTCGATCTCAGCTTTGAATTTCTGTTTGTATATGGGGTTTAATATATATGGTCATTGTCTAATAGGTCTTGCTTTAGTTCTGAGTGGTATCTTCATTTCGCCTAACTCTCCGGCTATCCCCTTCATCTCTGTAAATGTTGTAAGAAACAAGTCGTTGTATCCGTGCAACAACTCTGTGATGTTTTCTATTGTTTGCTCATCCTAGTATTCTCCAATGCTAGCCATTTTGGGATGCTCGACTATCCCAATGTTGACTTTATTTACTTTGATCGGCACGACAATGACTTTTGATTCTATGGGTGGTCCCTCCACATCCCTTTCGCCTTATACTTCTTCGATCTGAATATCGCATGGATCATCTTCATCTGGTACTTCCTCCTGTACATGGTAACATGACAACAGTTCCTTGATTATCTATTTGTTCCTTTGTTGTTCTTTTGTGATCAATTCTACTTCTAGTTCTTTGATGAATATTAATCCTCTTATCTGTTTAAGGGTTGCATCTGTGTTGGGGTTCTCATGCTCGAATGAGAAAGTGTCTGTGAAATTATATTACAATGTCTTCCATGTCGTAGTTCCTTTGCACAATTCTTGGTCCATATACCAATTCGTTGGTATGCCCTCTAGAGTATGTATGAAGTGATGATGCCATTCCTCTGGTGGTGTCATTTTCCACAGTGTTTTTCACTTCTCCAAGTGTTCCACTGGTGTCCCTTTTCCTTCATATTTCTGTTGTTTGTTGTTTTTCTGTTCTATGCTGAACCTTATGCACAATAATTTCTTACATTGATACCAATATGTGATTGTCTCTTTGTGTGTTCCCCACCATCTTTCCGGTGTGGCCCTTAGTGCTAGATCAAGTGATAACAGTCTCTAGTTCTCTAACACTACCTCTTTGTATTGTGTCAAGAATGTTTCCAAATCATTTATTCCGTGGAAACTGGGTGGTTCCCTAATTTTTGTGTCGACCCATCTTATTGCGCAGTCTATTCTTGCACATCTTCTTGTGGAGACTTCATGTAGCCTTTGTTGTCAGTTCTCTAAACCGGTGTCTGAATCTGTTGCACATGAAGTAATGCTCCGCTAACTGAGTATTTCATCTGTAGTTGGGTTTACATAATCCTCATCGTGCGTAGTTTTTCTGTACAATTGGTTGATTTCCTCTAAGTCTAGGAAAGTAGGTTCTACAAACCTCTTCCCTTTGGATGGGTCTAATGGCGCGATGACCCTATATTCTTCAGACTCAAATGTCATTTTCTTGGTCTTTAAATTGATTATGGTCTGGTTTTCAAATGCCCAATCCAGACCAAGCAATGTTGGTTAAGGTGTTGTACCATCTACTATTTCAATGACTTCAACATATGCTTTAGTGCACACTCCATCAAGATCTACTGCCACTCCTTTCAGTCTACCTATTGGTAGGACTCTATGTTGGTTTGCTAGTTTCAATTGAACATGTGAGTATCCTAATGTTGGCTCTCCCATGCATTTCCATGTATTCTCTGTTAATATATTAACTTCAGATCCTAGATCTAGTATAATGTCTCCCATATTGAAATCTCTGATGTTATCATTCAGTCTGAACTCCCTACTTGTTCTTCTTTTTTTGTGTAGGTGATTGACTGTCTTTGGTTCTAGCTTGTCTTCCATCTTGCTACTACATTGTAATAGTATGTTTGAAATATTTTCACATATGATGGATCACTTAACATCTTTACACATGATTGAAAAAAGAATTTGATTGTACTTACTTGTCTCGTGGATTGAATTTTATTGGTATGATCCAATGATGGAGGCATATCATATTCTGGTGCTTCCTTATTATGTTGCACAGTTGAATTCGACATTATGCCCTCCTTCTGAAATTCTTGTCTGGCCTCTTGAAAGATATCATTTTCCTTCTGCACGTCGAACTTATTCATGGTTTCAATGTTCCTATTTACCCATTGGTTCTATGTTGGTTCTTGTCGAACTGCATCAGTGCCTGTTTTAGCTCCTCTGCAGGTAACTATGTTGATGTTCCATCCTTCATCCCTTGCTTTGACTGAAATCCATTGAACATTTTGGTTGTTCTGGTTCCTCTTTTCCCAAATCTTCACTAGTAGTGTTAGACATTCCTCTGTATAGTGGTCTGATGCATGACAATACATACAAGTTGTTGGTGGAAGTGGGCATTCCCTTGCATAATGTCTCAATTGCTGACAATTGTGACATGTGACTAGTACTCTACCTTGTCAGAAACCTCCTCTAGATCGTCCTCCTCCTCTATAGCATGCTCGATCACCTCTCGATGCATTATACTGAGGTGCTTGATTATACTGCATGGTATTGTATTGAGGCTGTGTTGGGTTGTACTGGGGTTGTGTGTTATTGTATGGTTGTTGTGCAGTATTATACTACTACTGCACAGTGTTGTATCGAGCTGGGACTTGATTGAACTGTGGTGCTACTTGCCCAGTCATCATTTTAGCTTGTACCCTATATGCATCTGATGTCCTTTCTTGCATCAGCTCCATAGTTCTACAATCTTTATTGTCATGGGTCACTGACTTGCAAAAGGTGAAATATGAATTCTTTAGAACTTTCTAGTATTTATGCATCATCGTGCAATGATACAGGTCTGTTAGCCCTTGGGTATGGAGGTAAGTGAAAATTAATGCAGAAAAGAAGGAATGTGAACTGCGTGGAAGACAGCGTGACTAATACTGGGTTGAAGTGAGCAGAAGAGCAGAAAAGATGGAGCGAAGTCTAGGAGAACAAGTCATTGGATGAGGAGATTGAGCATGAAAGATGAGTAAGGAAGAAAGATCGTGGAAAACTCAACAAGCGAAAAAATTCGTTGTTGGATTCTTTGGAGCACCACGTGAGAAGGAAGGAAAGATAGTCTAGCGAAGCCCTGAAAATGTGGGTCAAGTTGACCTAGGGTTTTAGACACCTAGGATTTTGGTATCTAGGGTTTTTTCACTTAGGGCTCGGCCTAAGGATGTCAGTGAGCTATTGTAATGTATAAATAAAGGTCAAGAGGACCTGGGATGGGTTGTTGGTTTTGTTGTTGTTGATAGATGAGATTATGTTATGAGAAGGGATTGTTATTGAGAGAGAAGTATTGTATTGTGAGAGCAGTTTGTATTGTAAGATCTTCAGCTGGGTGCGAAGATCAACCCTACAGTTGGGTGCACAGGGGGGAGAGATAGAGAGAGAAGAGAGAAGATATGCTAGCTAAGAGCACATACAAGAACTATATGATTTCATCTTAATATATTATAAAACATAGTTCTATGGAAGAAGCCCTAGAGAGAGGGTGAACCACTTATATCTTGTGTTATGTGTGATTGATGTTGTGTTATCTGTCAATTGATATGTTGTTATTGTGATATTGTGTTAGAAATGAATTATAACTTGCACAGTAGGTTTAAGGAAGATAAAAGAATACTAGGTTGTTGTGTGTTGTTTCTTTGAATCCACTTTGCATTCCTTCTGGTTGTAGACACTTGTGTCCTGCAACCCCCTATAGCTACTTCAGGTGATATTGCATTTGCCTCGCAGGTGTTTCTGAAAGTGCCAGTAGTTAGGGATTGTTGGTGCGCTCTTGAGTATTGAACCCTAGGTCTTCCCTTGTGCCAACAAATGGTTCTATTGCCAGGACCAAGATCTTCTTGAGGGAATGTCAAGGTGGTTTCCATCGAAGACAGAGATTTAGAAGTGGATAGAAGATCAAGAAAAGGAATTTTCTAAAGCCCAGAACAATAACCCTAATCTTAGTACAGAGGATTGGTTGGGAAGGTATATATTTATTGATATACACGAGATTTTCTTTGGAGGGATTCAAAAGGAGCTATACGAGTGGTTAGCCATATTAACAGATACCCAGTTCGAGATTAAACCTAAGCCACCTATGGTTTGGACTTTGGCATTGATCAAGAAGGTTAAGAGAGTTGATAATGTCATGTCAAGAGTAGTGGATCACTGGTTTGATAGTACCATTGGAGGGTATATCACCGAGTTTTCTATTGATAAAGTAGAGTCATATAACCAAGCAGAGAGATATTTATTTAAGGGACCTAGAGGAAAATTTTTACATTTTATGAAGTTGAAGATCAAGATGCTATTGCATGAGAAGAACATCTTGAAGATATAGTAGTGGGTTATATCGAAGAGCTAATGTTCAATAATTCATATAGAGAAAATGACACAGAGATCAGACATACGCACAATGGAAGGATATTCAGAGAAGTTCCTTTGGAAAACTTGTTTGAGCGAGATCAAGAACCTCTTCTGCAGGAAGAAGGATTCTATAGTGGGGAAGAGGAAGAGCTATTGAGTGAAGAACAGTTAGGATCCGTTGGACCAAGAGAAGAAAAGACTGAAGAACCTCATCGAGAAGAGCCAGACACTTCAGTAACTGGGCAAATCATTGAAGTAAGTACTATTACTCTTCCTGTTGTTTCAACAACATTAACTAACCAGAGTAACCTAAGTTATCAGAGAACTTAGAGCACTTCTACAAGTAGCTCAATACCTATTCAGTTAGGAAACCTAGGAAGAACTATGGTAGACGAGATGAGGTTACCCACCTTTAAGGGAGATGGATCTGAAGATCCTGAGCAACACTGGTTTCTATGTGAAGCTATATGGAGTATTAAGAATATCACTAACGAAACTGTTAAACGAGCTCAGTTCAAAACTACCCTGAGAGACCGCACACTCAGTTGGTGTATGAAGTTTGTCCAAGGATTTGCCTAGACCAAACCGCTGAACCAGATCAAAACTGCACAGATTACAGAATTAAAGAAACCCAAGTTAGAGTCACAGTGCATTACATAACTAAAAGAAATCAAGAAAAGAACAACTGAACCTATGTGGGAATTTGATCAGAGGTTTAAAACCCTAACAAGCCATTTGAGTTTTCAGATCCCTGACGAGCAGAGCAAGGAATGGTTCATTATTGCCCTCCTACCACACATCATAATCCATATGATGAAATAGAATATTGCTTCATAGGCTGAGGCACTGGAGATCTCCATGAAACTAGAATCAACCCCTATGGGAGAATCCATCTCGGGTATGAGTCAAATCTTGAGTCAACTAACTAGTTTGTCTCTACAGGTCGAAGTTATGAAGAAAGACAAGGTAAAAGATAAAACAAAAGATATATAGTGTATTAGATGCAAATCAAAAGGCCATGACAAGGAGAACTATCCCCTATTTCATGAGTATTTTTCATCTGGAGCCCCGAGTCCTTTAAAGCAAGTTACCCTACCTTGGTGCGAGGTATGTAGAAATCAACATCGCCCTAGTGAATGTTACTATCTGAAAAAATATGTCTAGACACCTACAAATCTATATTGTACATTATGTAAGTCGGTAGGACATGATGATAGGGATTGCATAACCTATGACCTCATGCATGAAAGGTCTAGAGACATATACAAGATTCAAGGAGAAGTACAACAAGAAGGAAGCACTATGCAGTATAATTCCCCAGGAAGAGGAAACTTCAACCCTCATGGTGGATTCATAGTGTTAGCGATCAAATAATTCATTCTGAAATTTGTTTTGATATCATATCATAAGATGATAATAAGGTAAATATTTATTTATAAGTCTTTAAGATTTAAAGTATATAAGATCAGCTTTAAATCCTATTATCCAATGAAAAAATGATGTGGCATCTCAAAATATACCAAAAATCAAATTTTAGCTTTCATCGGCTAAATAACTTTTTCACAGTGAAGTAAGCTAGTGAAAGTCTCCCTTTTCACCARCTAAATGACTATTTTCACAGTGTAGTAAGCTGGTGAAAGTGCAGGTTTTTCAACTAATAAACTGCCTTGGGAAAAATCAATTTTCTGAGTCGTGGATAGTCCKTTTTACACACTCAAATAGTTTATTAACAACTAGACATCCTAATATTTCCAATGGTACTTTCATATCTTCATTTCGAGCTTGGGAAGGCAGTCAAAAGTTCCCCACAAGATGAGGCATCATTTTCAGAAATTTTCCAAAATGTATTATTTGGTCAAAAGGTCAAATTTGACTTGGTTGAGTTTATTAAGGAGAATATGATGATGAATAATCATATATATTATCAAATATCATCCATGAGTGTAGGTTTCACTCCATTTTATCAATGGAAATATTCTAGAGATCAAATCCTAAAATGTAGTAATATGACTAGATTTGGAAATCTGGATTTTCCTGTTTTAGTCACCTTCTTAGGAGACAGATTCTGATCATCTATAAGAGTATTTTTAGAAAATGAAAGAGGGTTTTCATAATAACGGGTGTATATTCAATAACCTCTCTCATTTTTCCCAGATATTTTTTTATTTGGAGGATATAGGTGAATCTTTGAGCATCATTTTTCCAGAAATTTCTGTTTTTTCCAGCTACCTCACAATTTCGAATTTGAGATAAGAAAAGAAGTTATTAGATCCATATTTGGAGGATATTGAAAATAATTTGTAAATATTATTTAAGATCATATATGTAAGAGGCAGAGGGGGTTCAATTTTGGATACAGGAACTATACTATTTGTAACAGACTTTTCATATGATAATACAGATCACAATTTTCTCTCTCTATTGATATCAGATTTCCATCCTTTCTTCTGTACTTTATTTCAAGCTTGTTTGAATTGATAAATGACTATCATATCATTAGTTAGTTCATAGGTTTGAATTAATAGTATTCTTCACTATATTATTTGACCCATCACATCTGTGGTCTTGGTTAATAAGTATAGATTTCTTCACCCATTTTTAAAGCTATTATCTGATTATTGATCCTTGAGAGCATTGGTTCATTTGATTATTCATTTTGACTGTCTGGAGGCCATACTATAGTTGAGTTATCCCATTGATCCACACACACAAAAACAAGTTTACTTTAAGTTACCAAGCATATTTGACCTACAACCTCAAAGAGTTTCTTGGAGTGATAACAAATTGGCGTCGTTGCTAGGGAGAGGAGACTAAAGCTTAGATTTCCTAGGAGATGACACAGAGATGATATTTGATGATAGAAAAATATTAGACATTCTCTTGTTTGTAATCATCTATCTGTCGAATCCATGAAATACAGATTCAGTGGCGGCTCCACAATATTCAGATGTCAAAAGCATTTGCTGCTCTTTTGGCTCGGAGGTTTGCATGACTAGACTTCTCTTCAGTTTCTGGTTTCCCACATCCAGTACCTCATATGTCATAATGGGGAGATTTTCTACCTATCTTCAAAGTGGAGAAAGAAGATAATCCTGCAGAACACCTCAAAAAGTTTCATGAGTGCATGGAGCTACTAGATTTGCAGCATGAAGATGTTCATATGAAGATGTTCATGCATCCGTTGTATGGTGATGCACGTCAGTGGTATTTCTCTTTACCTCCTTCTAGTATTTCATCATTGAAGGATTTTCATAGAGTATCCAATAAGCGCTGCAAAAGGTTCTTTCCAGATAAGTTTTTATTTGATAATTGTTGTGTAGAATATGAATCGCACAATAGAGTTGAAGATGTAAATAGAGAAGGATCTCACTCTCATCATCTACATCATCTCTCTAATGATTTTCATGATGATATATTTTCACATAAAAATGAATTAGATAGAAATAATGAAAGAGTTCAAGTCTCTCATATTACCATTATTTCTGATCTTCACAAATCTAAAGAATTGATGCCTTTAACTACACATGGAGAAGATCGCTTTAATATTGGTCAAATATCTATTGAAATAAATGAGGCTAGCCCACAATTTTTAGATCTACAGACCAAGGAAAATGATAGTAACCATGAGGAATAGGAATTTCAAAAAACATATAATCTCCAAGAAAAACAACAAGAGGATTATATTTCTCCCTATGTACCTTTTATTTCAAATTTTGATGAAAGGGATGAAGATGATGAGCAAATTTTTTGTAATAACTTGGGATCTGCAGCAGATTCTAAGGACAACCCTTAGCTTTTTGATTTGTAGACCAAGGTAGATTTCAGAAGTTATGAGGAGGAAGGTGAGGAGCAGAAAGTTTCATATCATCAGTTGAGCTTGTTTTTTCATTTGACAGAGGAAGAACAGTCCACATTTAGCATTGACATCAGTGAAGAAAAAAATCAATATCTTTTCTTTCAGTTGGAACAATAGCAAAGGGAGGTATTTCATTGTGACTTTGATGACCCCATTGCTGACTATTTGGATTCTATAAGCAGTATAAATGTCTAAATACTTTTTTCATATGAAAGTGGGCTCTGTCATTTGTTCAAATTATATTTTTGCATGCTATGGTTTCCTATATTGTTCGGGTTAGGATCAAGTATGATATTAGTAAATCAGTTTCTGATATGGCTACACTGGAAATTCAATTTTACTTGATCAAATTGCTTCTACTGGTTAGTGTAGGAGTAGGCATAAGAAAATAAGCTCCTCATCCGAGCAAGTAGATCCTTCTAGTTCAGTTGTTGATTTCTAAAATAAGCAGGCAGGCTATAACAAACTACATGCAGTTTTCAGTTTAGCAGAGGATTAGGTGAAAAAAGCCAGATGTTATCTCCAAATATGAACCAGTCAGTTTATTTCATTTTTTAGTGATGGCATGGTCATAAATACAGTTCCATACAATTTGTTTTTTAGAAATTCAAGTATCAAAGTATAAGATATATTTTGTTATTTCTTATGATAAATCGATCCTCAAAAGGTCTTTTCAAAAAATCAAGAAAAAGATTTTCAACATCTAACATCTGTTTTGAAGTTGAAGTTAGCTGGTGAAAGCCTCAAGTTTCAACAACTAAAGTGTACTCCCAGCAGCAAGCGAGCCGGTGAAAGTGTTAACATGAGTTTTCTCTTCAGTGCCTTAAGAACCCGAAAAGACATATTGTACACGTGTCATGTAATCATGATGGAAATTTAAATAGAGGCACATGAACGGTTACACGTTTTCACCATGTCTTAGTGGAATATGATGATGGATTTGGTCATATATTCTGTGTGGCAGAAGGAGGACAGTTTTAAGAGTGGTGAATGATCTAATCATTATTACATCTAGACACAGGATCATTTTCACCAACGCCAACACCTTCTCCATTTATAAAATTTCTCTGTGTTAACCATGTACATATCAACCTGTGATTATTGCATGATGGGAAGAAATCAAGGAGGACCACTTCTGTGAAAGGAATTAGACAACAAACACAAGAAGATTGCAACAGATACAGAGAGAAAGATGATGAGATGAAATGTCCAGATCAACAGTTCATCATGCTTTTTTCTCAGACAGAGATTAAGCAGTCTGTATTTAGCATTGAGATATCTGAGGGAAACTAGCAACTTGATTATTTTCAATTGATTGATTTAATGAATAAACAAGGAGGTTATAGTTTTGCTACAGTTTTTCAGATGATAAATCCTAAAGTCTAAATGACTCCATGCCCAATACTAAAGGCATAAGGTCTACCAAGTTCTTGGAAACCTCGCAAGGAGGTCTCCATCCCATTTGGAGCTAGATGTTAGCGATAAAATAATTCATTCTGAAATTTGTTTTGATATCATATCATAAGATGATAATAAGGTAAATATTTATTTATAAGTCTTTAACTCTTAAAGTATATAAGATCGTCTTTAAATCCTATTATCCAATGAAAAAATGATGTGGCATCTCAAAATATACCAAAAAGCAAATTTTATCTTTCATCGGCTAAATGACTTTTTCATAGTGAAGTAATCCGGTGAAAGTCTCCCTTTTCACCAGCTAAATGATTGTTTTCACAGTGTAGTAAGCTAGTGAAAGTGCAGTTTTTTCAGCTGATAAACTGCCTTGGGAAAAATCACTTTTCTGAGTCGTGGAGAGTCCATTTTACACACTCAAATATTTGATTGACAACTAGACATCCTAATATTTCCAATGGTACTTTCATATCTTCCTTTAGAGCTCGGGAAGGCAATCAAAAGTTCCCCACAAGATGAGGCATCATTTTCAAAAATTTTCCAAAATGTATTATTTTGGTCAAAAGGTCAAATTCAACTTGGTTGAGTTTATTAAGGAGTAGATGATGATGACTAATCATATATATTATCAAATATCATCAATGAGTGTAGGTGGTACTTCATTTTATCAATGGAAATATTCTATAGATCAAATCCTAAAATGTAGGAATATGACTAGATTTGGAAATTTGGATTTTCCTGTTTTAGTCTTAGGAGATAGATTCTGATAATCTATAAGAGTAGTTTTAGAAACTGAAGGAGGTTTTTCATAAGAACATGTGGCTCTTCAATAACCTCTCTCATATTTCCCAGATATTTTGCAACTTGGAGGATATAGGTGAATCTTGGAGCAACATTTTTCCAGAAATTTCTTTTTTTCTATCTACCTCACAATTTCGAATTTGAGATAAGAAAAGAAGTTCAAATCCATCTTTGGAGGATCTTGAAAATAATTTGTAAGTATTATTTAAGCTCATAGATGTAAGAGGCAGAGGTGTTCGATTTTGGATACAGAAACTATACTATTTGTAACATACTTTTCATATGATAATACAGATCACAATTTTCTCTCTCTATTGATATCAGATTTCCATCCTTTCTTCTGTACTTTATTTCAAGATTGTTTTAACTACTAAAAGACTGTCATATCATTAGTCAATTCATAGGTTTGACTTAATAGTATTCTTCACTATATTATTTGACCCATCACATCTGTGGTTTTGGTTAATAAGTATAGATTTCTTCACCCATTTTTAAAGCTATTATCTGATTATTGATCCTTGAGAGCATTGGTTCATTTGATTATTCATTTTGACTGTCTGGAGGACATACTATAGTTGAGTTATCCCATTGATCCACACACACAAAAACACAAAAACAAGTTTACTTTAAGTTACCAAGCATCTTTGACCTACAACCTCAAAGAGTTTCTTGGAGTGATAACACATAGGATGAGGACAAGGAGGAGGTATGGGTGGAGGTCGAGGATAGATCATCTGTTATAACTATGCACATCTAGGACACTTGGCAAGGGATTGTCAGAAACCTTGTACCACTTGTAGTTACTACAACTCATTTGAACATATCATAGAAGACTGTCCTGCACTATTAGCCAAGCTTCAGGAGAAGCGAGGAGGAAACCAAAAAATACAACTAATCAAAGCAGAAACTTGCGGAGTAGATACCAAAGTCATTGTTATCACTAGAGGAGGCATTGTTACAGGACAAGACAGAGTGGCCCACGGAAATACTACAAAAGATTCAAGAGTTAGGAAAGTTGCAGAGAAGACCCAAACTTTTGATGAAAAGAAAGAAAAACAAGTGTTTGAGGTGGCAAGAAAGGAATTCAGAAGAGATCAATCTTCTTCATCAAAGATTTGACCAGAAGTGAGAGAATATGGAATTCCTATAGCATTTGATTAGTCTTCTCTGCCAAAAGAATAAAAAGAGGTAAGCAAGCTCATGGAATTCTTATATACTTGTATTAAGTTGATTTAGGATGAAAGTGTTGTACAAGAGATACAAAACTTGATTAGATAGTATGAGATATGGAAGGTAGATCCCTTACTGAGTAGATCAGTACACCAAATATCTAAAAAGAGAAGAACCAATAAAGAATTACATTCTCAAATTGGAGAGTATGATATAGAGTATGTCGTCCTTGACTTAGGGTCAGAAGTCAATGTCATGGTGAAGCAGACCTTGACACTGATGGGAAAAACTAGGTTGATTTATTCCCCTATCAGGCTTAGGATGGCCAATCAACAAGTTGTGAGCCCCTTTGGAATATTGGAACATGTCCCTATAGGCATTAATGGGGTCAGAACATTTGTGGACTTCGAGGTCATTGAGATAGTTGATGATAGTTTCCCTTACCCCGCATTGTTAGGAATTGATTGGGCTTTCAACAATTCCACTGTTGTTGATTTAAAGAAAAGAATAATGATGCTTGAAGGTGATGGCCTTAGGGTCATTACACCTTTGGACCCTGATGAAGGTCCCAGGTACACAAAGCCCATCAGAGAAGAAGACTGTGCATATGAGTTAGAAAACATATACAAATTGACATCCATACAAAATGATTACATTAATCCTACAACAGATGGGAATTTACGCTGGCGAAGTGATAGCACATTCTCATCAGATTTAGAAGAATCACTGGAGAACCGATAGAACAAAATGTATGAAGTATCTACTAGAATGTGTGCCAGATTGACCAGAGAAGTTCGTTGGATCGGCACAACAGTAAGTAACTTGCCCACCTTTGATGGTCTAAATCATTTAGAAGCTTTCTTGCTGGAATTTGAAGAAATTGTACCAATATAACAGAGATTGTTGGCACTGTGTGAGGCCTTGAAATCCACTCCATCAAGATGGTGGGTGACACACAAACACAACATTACAGATTGGGTACAGTGTCGCACTTTGATGACAGTGCAATTCTCAAAGCAAATAGAAGGCTGTGAAGTTAGATACATAGGTTGGAGTTTTTCGAAGGACCATGTGCAAAGTTGTGAGGAAGCCTGGAGAAACATTCCTCAAGAGCAGTGGGTGCATAAATTCATCAACACATTGGACACAACCCCTATCAATTGGTACCTTCAAGAAGAACTGTGCCTCATCATTGTCAATTGGGAAGGTATGACTCAGAACTTTGTAACTACCTTTTTATTTGAAAGCCAATATCCTACAGTGGATCAAGTATTATAGATTGTAAGACAAAAAGTATTTGAGGAAGCACCTAGCCTCCCTTTAGAGCAAGAAGAGGATGAATGGATTGTGCCTCTTCAGAAACTGCAAGGCTGTTACAATATTAATGTTGATGAAGACGATGATCCTAGGAAGGTGAACATCGTAGAAATAGAAGGCCAAAGAGACATAGAAGGACAGGGAGTTGAGCTACCTTTCATTGGACAACCAATTAAAATCAAGAAATTCAACATTGGAATAGAACAAAAACTGAAGCTTGCTAATGTTGGAGATTATTGGGATGTTGCCACTATTGATAAGATCACATAGTTACTGCATGAGTATCATGACTTGTTTCCAACCAAGTTCACTGATATGAAGGGCATTAAAGGGCCCATGGGAGAGATGAAAATTCCCTTAAAACTAGATGCAAGGCCATTCAAACAAAGACCTTACAGATTGAACCCTAAATATAAGGATAAAGTGAAGATTGAGCTTGACTGAATGCTGGAAGAAAGAATCATATAACCTGTTGAAGAGTCATAATGGTAAGCCCTATGGTGGTGTGGGATAAGAAGACTGGAGAAATCAGGATTTGTGTAGATCTCAGGAAGCTGAATGAGGCCTATTTGCATGACCCATTCCCTACACCATTCACTGACAAAGTGCTAAACAATGTAAGAGGACAGGAGGTCTACTCCTTCACCAATGGATTTTCGGGATACCATCAGATCAGGATTTCCAAGGAAGATCGCCATAAGACCACATTTGCAATAGAATGGGGATCTTACCAGTATACAACGATGTAGTTCGGATTGAAGAATGCGCCAGCCATATTTTCTAGGGTGGTGGTCGAAGAATTCAAGGAGTTTTTACATAAATTCTTGGAAGCTTGCTTTGATAATTGGACTGTTTTTAGTTTGTTGCAGAATCATATTGAATGTCTCAGAATAATGTTGGATAAGTGTAGGCAATGTTAGATTGCGTTGAACCTAAAGAAGTGCATCTTCTTTTCACCCTTTGGAGTGTTTTTAGGCCATATTGTGTGCAAGTAGGGATTTCTGATAGATCCATCTAAGATTTCCATTATAGTCGATCTGCCCCCTCCTACTTTAGTCAAACAGCTGCACACTGTGCTAGGACATACTAGATACTAAAAGAATTTCATTAAAGGCTATGTGTGAATTACAAAACCCATGGAGAAGCTTTTGAAGAAACATTATCAGTTTCATTGGACAAAAGAATGCTAGCAGAGCTTCGACACACTGAAACAAAAAATGGTTAATGCGCCTATTCTAGTTTTCCCATATTGGAGCAAGGAATTTCATGTGCATGTCGATGCATATTCTATTACATTAGGAGCAGTGTTAGCACAACCGATAATAGGAGACATCGACCACCCGTTAGCCTTCGCTAGTAGGAATCTATCCACAGTTGAGCTTAATTACACCACCACTGAAAGGGAAGGTTTAGCCATAGTGTATGCACTGCAGAAGTTTCGCCACTACTTGTTGGGAGGACATTTTAAAATGTTCATGGATCACTCTACGCTAAAATACCTAGTCAACACGACAGTGTTGGGGGGAAGAATATGCATATGGCTTCTACTATTCCAGGAATATGATTTTGAGATCATGGTTAAGCCAGGAAGAATGAACAAAGGTCCTGACCACTTGTTGAGGTTGGAACATGGAGAGGAACCTACTAGTTTGGAGGATACACTGCCAAATGCACAACTGCTGGCCATCAGGGAGGTTGATGATCACTTCGTGAAGATAGTATAGTTCTTGTCAATAGTAATGGTACATAGTGACTATATGATTATTTAGAAGAAACAGTTGGTAGTGTGCGCTGCAGATTTTTCACGTATAGATGGACAACTATACAAGATGGGACCTGATGAGATATTTAGGAGGTGTGTTATGAAAGAAGAGAAACCATTGATCCTCACCAAATCCCATGAAGGCATAAAAGGAGGACACTACACAGGGAAAGCAACAATGCATAAATTTCTTAGAGATGGCCTCTAGTGGCCTACCTTACATAGAGATCCTAAGGATTATTACAGATCATGTGATGTATGCCAAAGAGTTGGGAAACCCTCCAGAAGAGATGAAATGTCGTTTGCATGCCATATAACCTCACAAGCCTTTGAGAAATGGGCCATTGACTTCATGGGACCTATCAACCCACCAGGGAAGCGCACAGGAGCTAGATACATAATCACTGCGACAAAGTATTTGACCAGATGGGCAGAAGCAAGAGCAGTTAAGGACTATAGTGCAACTACAATTATACACTTCATATTTGATGATATCATAACCAGGTTTGGATGCCTGAAGACCCTAATGAGAGATCAAGGCACACATTTTATTAACAAGAATATTTAAGCTCTGACTCAGGAATTTTAAGTTCACCATCAGAAGAGAACGCCCTATCATCCACAAGAAAATGGGACAGTTGAAGCATTCAATAAGATCTTGGAGAAAACATTGACGAAGATATGCAGTGTGAACAGGGATGACTGGGATTTGAGAGTACCAACAATATTATGGGCCTATAGAACCACTTACAAGAAACTGACCATGTAGACCCCCTTTAAACTGGTCTATGGTCTAGAAGCACTTGTACCCATGGAATATTTGGTTCCTAGTCTAAGCATCAAAACCTTTAAATATATGGACGACATTGGCGTTGTTCAAGAGAGGCTTGCACAATTGGTTGCACTTGAAGAAGACAGATTTATTGTAGGATTTCATCAGCAAGTTTAGAAAGAAAGAGAAAAGGCCTACCATGATAGGCATATCAAGAAAAAAGCATTCAAGCAAGGAGATATGGTGTTGGTATATGACAACAAATTCATGAAGCACCCAAGGAAGTTCAGAACACATTGTCTTGGGCCATATAAGGTTGCCTATGTTACATAAGGAGGAGCTGCACAATTGAAGACTTTGAATGGAGAATGGAAAGAAGGGTTGGTGAATGGGAGTCGGTTGAAATTATATTATGAAAACCAGTTGCCTCACAACTCCCAGTAAAAGTGTGAGGAAAAGGGTCTAGGTACCAGGTGCAGTTGAAAATGGGTACCAGACATAGAAAAGATAGTCTACACATAGAAGGGAGAAACATAGTAGAATGCATAGGTTGTTTTTCACCGTTTGAAATCGAAGTAAAACAGAAGAATCAGATATGAAGTTCCTCGGGACGAGTCATAGGTGAGTGTTGGGGGCCTGTTGGCCCTTGGGTATGGAAGTAAGTGAATATTCAGGAACAAAAGAAGTAATGCGAACTGCACGGAAGACAGAGTGATTGATACTAGTTTGAAGTGAGCAGAAGAGTAGAAAAGATAAAGCAAAGTCCGAGATAACAAGTCATTGGATAAGGAGATCGAGGATGATAGATGAGCAAGGAAGATAGATCGTGGACATCTCAAAAAGAAAAAAAGACATTGTTGGATGCTTTGGAGCACCACGTGAGAAGGAAGGAAAGACAGGTTGTCAAAGCCCTGAAAATGCGGGTCAAGTTGACCTAGGGTTTTAAACACCTAGCATTTTGGTATCTAGGGTTTTGGCACTTAGGTCTCGGCCTAAGGTTGTCAATGAGCTATTGCATTGTATAAATAAACGTCAAGAGGACCTGGGATGGGTTGTTGGTTTTGTTTTTGTTGATAGATGAGATTATGTTATGAGAAGGGATTGCTATTGAGAGAGAAGTATTGTATTGTGAGAGTAGTCTATATTGTAAGATCTTCAGCTGGGTGCGAAGATCAACCCTGCAGCTGGGTGCATAGGGGGAGAGACAGAGAGAGAAGAGAGAAGATCTGCTAGCTAAGAGCGCAGACAAGAACTGTATGCTTTCATCTTAATATATTATAAAACACAGTTCTATGGACGTAGCCCTAGAGAGAGGGTGAACCATGTATATCTTGTGTTGTGTGTGGTTGACATTGTGTTATCTATCAATTGATATGGTGTTATTGTGATATTGTGTTAGATCTGAAATATAACTTGCGCAATAGGTTTAAGGAAGATAAGAGAATACTAGGTTTCTGTGTGTTGTTGCTTTGAATCCACTTTGCATTCCTTTTGGTTGTAGACACCTGTGTCCTGTAACCCCCTATAACTACTTTGGGTGAGACTGCATCTACCTCACAGGTGTTTCCAAAAGGGCCAATAGTTAGGGCTTGTTGGTGTGCTCTTGAGTATTGAACCCTGGGTCTGCCCCTATGCCAACAGGGTCATGACCCGGTTTCTTACAGATTTCGCACCATAATCCTCTCATTGGTAATGGATTCAAGATTCCTGTTGCCATATACTGCATGAACGTTGGACATTCATTCTTCTGGTTTCCTTCCATCTTACATGTGGTACACCAAATGACTTCTCGTTTGTCCTTGTTCTTATTCTGGTTTAGTTGAAATGTTAGATTCTTCAAATCCTCCTTCAATTCTTCGATATATGGGTCTATATGTTGGTACTCATTCTCTTCCAGTTGCAAGGCTACTTGCAGAGCCTCTTCTTGCATCTGAAATTTTTGTTGTCGTAAAGGGTATTTTAAGTGTGGGAGTAGTGAGTTGAAAAATAGGTGCCTATGTTGCATATCAGTCATGAGATATTTTAACTTTCCCTTCAGTCACTTGAATCTCTGGTCAATCTCCCATACAGACTCTCCTTGTAATATCCCTCGGTCGAACCYAATTGTAAATGTAATGTAAGTGTACTTAAGCTGGTGAGCTGTTTTGAAATCATTTTTTGATGCACCTTTCATGGCATAGTGCGCACATGTACTGCACAGTAAAATGATGTAGTGTGCACATTCCCRGATACTGCGTGCAATATTGAGGTCAACGATCCTTGTGTATATGATATGTGTTATAGGATGGTGAGCCAATTATTATAAGCTAGGATGCTTATGTTTTGGAATTAGGCCAAAGCACCTAGATGTTAAAGGCCAGTGCGCCTATTTTGTATATGTCTCATGATTAATATAAAATACATCCTTGTGCACACACGACCATGATAAAAGAGATGGGGGACGAAACTCCACTAGTTAGGGAAAGGGAGGGCCAAAATTTAAGGGAAAGGGCTAAGATAGAGAGATTAAGCCAAAAAGGAATATTATATTAATATTTCTTAAAACATAAACTATGGATAATTATTTTATCCTAAGTTCTAAATTTGGGGACAAGTGGACCAAAGTAGCTCCCAACATGACAAGTGTCAAGTTGGGGACATGCATACATATCATGGGGACTTAGTTCATTTGCCGATGGCCCCCATAATTGTTATTGTCATCTCTTTCATGATTCCTTGGAGCATTCAGCCATGACTCCATGACCATTTTTCACTCATGCATTCAGTTATCCTTCAGACATTCATTTCATTGTACTAGAACTGTTTCCATAACCATATATCTATTTGTGTAGCTGGATAGCTTGGGGAGATGGACTGAAGAAGCGGGTTCTCAGTCCCGTGGGATATTGAAGAGGCAGGTTTTCAGGCCCATGAGCAATTCTCTGGGTGAGAGAATTGTTGGGAATTGATTTCTTGAAGGTGATAAACTACAACTATAGGGCTTGGAGACTTCCTAACCGAACTATTGTTGAAGCCCAGAAAGGAAGTGGGGCAGCCAAAGGACTATTGAGTAGAGAAGGGACACACTTCCTAGGGTGGGACAGGCATGTGGGGAATGAGGGATTATAGGCTGTCAGTTGAGTGAGCACCCGAGATAGAGTCTTTCCTGTTGTCTATGATCCTATAGCCTGGTTAGGAATTCCTTTACCTGAGAGGAGTTTAGTCCCAGATTGGGGGTGACTCACTATTGAGAGTGATGAACAATGTAGTCTAAGGCTGGGAGGTTCGTGGATGGTCTGGATGAAGTTGGTGAGATTCTTACCAAGATAAGTACCAATTGTGTGATAAATTTACATGCTGCATTTTTATTTACATGATTTTTTTATGGGTTTATCATATGTGTGGTTATAATAGTCTGGAAGTTTTTGGGTATTTCTTGTATATGCTGCATGTCTATGTTTACTATTATTACTGTGTGAATTCATGCCAATACATAATGTATTTGTTGGTTACATTTTATATATGAAGATTCCGCAAGAGTGTTGTATGTGTATGTTTTAAATGCATGCAGTTAGAAAAAATTTATGTGGCATAGTTCAGTTGGGTGCTGGGTATGTCACAGTATGTTCTGCAGTGAGAGAACGAAAGTGTTCCTTCATGTAGCATGGCCTGGCCATGGGTGGTCGGGGATGTTACAATATGGTATCAAAGCTTCAGTTCCAAAACTGAGCCTCGATGGGCCGGAAAGGTTCAATTGAAGCGAATATTCACAGAAGATTAATTTCGAAGTGACCAAATTTCAAGTCACAGAGCATCCATGGAGAATTTTGGCACTACATGGAAAATATTGGCGTGCAGGTGTGTGCGGTAAATTTTTTTTTGCACGGCGCATAAAATTTTGGCATGCAGGTGTGCGTGGTAAATTGTGGCACCACGTGAAAGAATATTGTGTGTGGATGCACGCGCTAAATTTAGCATTGCATGGTGAGCACACACATAGTAATGTGCACGTGGTGTGCACAGTATTGCAAAACACAAAGGAGTTTGGTTGGTGCACACAGATTATTGTGCGTGGTGGGGGCATATTGAAATTTAGCATGGTGCGATGCATAGAGTGAAATGCATGTGGAATATCAGTGTGAAATACAAAAACTATGCGCAACGGGTATCAATGCAAGAACCAAAACTGTGCGTAGTGGATATTGGTGTGCAATGAAAAAGTAGTGCACGCAAGTTATTGGCAGGACGAAGAATAAAGGAATAGTGGATATAGATGCACAGAAGCACAATTTACCTTGTGGTGTTGCTATGCACGATAAATATGGGTGTACAGGTTGAATATTTGTGCACGCGAAGTCATTTGGAAAGATAATTAAGGCAATGAGTCTGAGTTTAATAGAAAATTTTCATGGTATTAGAGGAAAAAAGAAACACAAAACCGCATCAGAGAATTATTTAAAATGAATTCAGAGTTGGTTTGAGAAGAAATAAATATAGTCTAAATTGCTAAGCCGAGAACATCTCAGAGATGAATTCTGGGTTTTATATTCCTCCGATTCAGATAGATGGAAGTGAAATATAAGCTTACAAGAAACACATACTATAAAATAAAACAAGACTCATATCACCACTAGTTAGAATCTTGTAATAAAGAGTCCAAAATCTACTTCTGTGTTTATATAATCATTTTAATCCCAAAATTACAACAACAAAAAAATTCCTGCACAGAGGGCAGGTTTCTTTTCTCCTTTTCTCTTCCTTGAGATAATACGTATATATAGAAGAATTATTTGTAGAATTTGAAAATGCTTGGAGTTCCACATATTTCTAAAAATAGATATAAGTTACAAAACGTGAATGATTTAAAATAATAGTTATCCTATTGTAAAGGGATTGTTTAAGAACAGGGCCTATCATCTCTGGGACCCCTTACCTCTGCTACCATTTGTCCAAAAATTGTTGAAATGTACTTTTATTCGAGGACTCATTTCAGCTTAGCGATCTCCTCCTTTAAAGTATCTAACTAGACCAGTTGATCCTCTCCAACACTTTCAACCATTTCAACTATGGTTTCTTTCTTTATTCGCTTGCTTCATTTCTTCTTAATAGCTCATCTATTGAGGACTAGATCCCTCATAATGGGATTTAGCTTGGTCTCCAATTTCGAGTCTGTGGCAAGTTTTGTGTGAAATTTAGTCGCTAATATTTGCACAATTATCTTTTCGTTCTTACTCGTAGGAAAATCTACCATGTTGCCTGAAAAAACAATCTCACTGGATATAGCTTTGTCCATGTACCTCAATTTTGTGGAAACCAAAATGCTTTTATAGAGATCAGAAGGTCGAGCAAATTTGGAGATTACTCCATTTATGGATAAGATGATGCCTCCATACTTGAGAATTGGTAGTTATAGAGTCCCAATCATGAATCACAGTCAGACTTACGTACAAATGCGTTGGTCTTCCATGCTTGGCTAATCCATTTCAAATGATTAGCTTTTGAGTTAGTTACATGGCAGCATTCACCTGACATCATACAACTGTGAAGTACCGAACGAGTGAAATGGGGTGATTTGACTAGCCGTTTCCCATCCCACGAGTGGTGGTTTTGACATATTGAAACACGTGACATCGAGACTTTGGAAAAAGTGGTTTTGGAAAACCACCTTTCACCCCGATGTATCTATGGAGGTGCCGCGTGTCTATTTTCTCAAGACTTGGGTCTTATCTAAAAATTGTCATGGTGATAACACTAGGAAATCGGAAGAAATAATTCTGATGTATATATTGAAGCAAAATGGTTCATATTTTTTTATGAATTGTTGAATTAGTTAGCATGATAAGTTTTGATGGCTGCACATTTTGTAGAACTAAAAACAACTAGATTAGATCAAGATCAATGCAGAGCCCATAGCAATAGAAGAGGCATAGGGGAATTACAGTCAGCAAGATGAGAGTAGAGGGATGGATGTCCATTTTGGCATTGAAGGAACAAACTCCAATGGACATGGAGAAGAAAGGAATGAAAACATGAATATGGCAGAGATCATTAAAAATTTACAGAAGGATGTCCAAAGCCATAAGGCTGATAATGAAAGGCTTATGAGAGCCAAGGAGAAGCAAGATGACTTCAACAGGAAGTTATCGGAGGGCTTGAACAAAATATAAAAGAAATTGGATAAGGAGAGTGGCTCAAGAAAATCTGGAAGTCACAAGCCTTCAGAAGAGAAAAGAAAAGAAAGAAGTGTTACTAGACACCACCATCACTCCCCAAGGCATTCCAATAAGAGAGAAGGAAACATCTCAAGTCCATCCCCTTTCAGAAGGCATAAGAGGTCTGGGGTGGATGAGCTTCGAGGAGAATGAAAAAAATAAAACCTCCTACATTTGATGGTGAGCACAAGAAGGATGAAGATGCGGAAACATGGTTGTTGGGCATGAGAAAGTATTTTCAATTGCATAATTATTCTTCTCATACAGAAGGTAGAATTGATATCTATCAACTCAAGGGAAAGGCATCCAAGTGGTGGGATCAAATTGTGCATGTGCAACACATTAAAGAGAAAAGTGTTACTTGGAGGGAATTCAAGAAGTATTTTGAGAAGAAATACTTGACTAAGAGATACTATGACAAGAAAATGAAAGAATTCTTTGAAATCAAGCTTGGAAGTATGACCATAGATGATTATGAGAGAAGGTTTATAGAATTTTTGAAGTATGTCTCTTTCATCAAGGATGAGACAGTCAAAATTCAAAGGTATTTGAGTGGATTTGCATCATTCATCAGTGACAAAATACAATATGATGATCCCAAGACATTGGAAGAGACCATAAGGCAAGCTAAATTCCTATATAATCAGCAGAAAGCAAGGCCAACTTTCCAAAAGGATCGGGAAGACAAAAATAAATTCAAGATGGATCAGAGGAAGAAGGGAGCTAAGCCACCATTCTTCAGAAAGAATCCACATGAACAAAAAACTCCTAAAGAACCCAGAATGATTGAAACAGGGATTCAAAGGCCAAGGTATACACCTATTCAATGTTGGGGTTGTAAAAGAGATCATATGTTCAGAGATTGTCCTCATAGAGGTGAAAAATGAAGGGTTGTTCACAATGTACAACAAGCTCAAACAATGGAGGACATGGGCAAAAATGTGCCAAGGATCTATGAAGCCCTAGAAAACAAGAAAGTAGAGTATTAGTCCCAGATGATTGAAGTGGAAGGTATGATCAACAACCAAACCATTGCTATTTTAATTGATTCAGGAGCTAGTCATAGTTATATAGACCCTAAGATGGTGGAAAGTTTTCAATTGCCAAGAAGCAAGCATGGGAAATCTTGGTTGGTGCAGCTGACTATAGGAGCCAAAAGAAAAGTTAATGAGATGGTTAAGTCATGCCTCATGGACATGAATGGACTGAACACCAAGGCAGATTTGAACATCTTTCCTTTAGGTTCCTATGACTGTCTAATTGGGATGTATTGGTTGGACCAACATCATGCTCTCTTAGAATGTCATAACAAAGCATTTACTTGCTCGATGAGGAAGGAAAAATAAGGAAAGTGCAGGGAATTCCAAGGGCAGTATCCATTAGAGAAATTTCAGCATTGCAGCTGAAGAAATGTTATAGAAAATGGTGTCAAATATTTGCAGCTCATATGGAAGAGACACCTAAGGATAAGGTGCCAAATTTGGAAGATTATGCCGTCCTAAAAGAATTTGAAGATGTATTCAAGGAGGTACCAGGAATACCCCCAAAGAGAGACATTGATTTATCTATAAATCTAATGCCTGGAGCATCTCCAGTGTCAAAGACTCCTTACAGAATGAGTACACCAGAATTGAAGGAGTTGAAAATGCAACTTGAAGAAATTCTGAAGAAGGGGTATATATGCCCAAGTGTGCCACCTTGGGGTTGTAGTATACCTAGGGAGGTAATATGGGGTACCTAGGGAGGTACCCAATTGGAATGTGGTTATGTATTATTAGTGGAAGTCATTTAATATATGAGAATGTGGTCATTCAATGTAAGATGAACTAGGTCCACTATATTAATAAAGAAGTTATTATCGAGTCTGAAGTTGAATCAGAGGCAGAGTCTATAGAAGGAGATGAGGAAAAACTACAGGAAGGACATAATCAAGAACCTAAAGAGGTCATTGACTCAAAGGCACAAAGTGTTGCATATTTGAAGAAAAAAGAGCAGATACCTACAGTTGTTGTATATCACCATCCACATCATATAGAGACACAACAGTCATCAAGGCAAGGGTGTGTTCATCAACACATTTATGCACCAACAGGGCACCAGAAAGGAAACTGATCAAGAGGTGCATGGAGGACTACTAGCACTATAGGAGGAGCTCAGGCTACAAAAAAAATTCCAGGGCAACCCCAACATGATGCAGAGCAAGATCAAGGTGGAGAGGCAGCAGATGGACATCATGTTCGACTTCCATTGGGATGGATGGATGGTCATACTTGGTACCGGTTGGCTACATTGCTTAGCTGATCATATTGTATGGTTTCTTCTCATGTTTCAAGGATGAAACATGTGAAGGGGGATGGAATGTAGTATACTTAGGGAGGTAATATGGGGTACCTAGGGAGGTACCCAATTTGAATGTGGTTATGCATTATTAGTGGAAGTCATTTAATATATGAGAATGTGGTCATTCAATGTAATATGAACTAGGTACACTATATTAATAAATACCTACTATGGTAGTTGGATGTAATAAATGAGAGAAGGCTCTCTAGAAGGTTCCTAGGAGATAGAGAAAGCTATATAAAGAAGTGTAAGCAATGTAATGAAGCATAGTGAAGAATATTGTGATTATACAAGCAAGGATTTCTTGAGGAGTTTTATCCTTCTGTAAGGATTAATATATGGTGTTACCCTACCTCAAGGGTTTTCTCTATTTCTTGTGTTCATGTTATGGTGAATGGTTTATGGTTTATTTTTGGTATTATTGAATTATATTTGTAGATCTGGTATAGGTACTTAACAAAGGGTCTAGAAGAGGGAATTGTGATGGTAATGTGATGAGTGAAAAGTGATAAGTATGGTCGAGAATGGTACAATGACCCCTCAAGGGACCCCCAGTTACACCCCTTCCCAAAAAGTTGGACACTTATTAGAAAATCGATGACACTCACCAAGGTAAAACATGGTTAGAAGCATAATATCCAAGCAGACGTTATATAATCAAAATAAGCTCCAATACAACGTGCTCAATTGCCTCAAATATTAGGGTGATTACCTGCGACAATACCTAACTTGTACTGCATGGAGAAAGAAACATATTCCTTCCAGAAGCTAGCTAATGCGGTGCATGTGTTGATGATGGAAAGAAAGACTATTTTTAAATGATTTGTTTGGACATCTGTATCGTGGACGTGTCATTTTATTATGAGCATATATAATGGACAATTATATATATTTTTTTCTTCATTTTATAATTATGTTGGATATGAAAAGTTAACAACCATTTACAACCACCATATTGAAAACACATTAAATACTACAAGCATAAGATGTGGTTTTGATATATTTTTATTGTCATATTTATTGTTTATTATACCAAATTTATGTTGTATTGTATTAAAATATGTTTATGTTAACCTTTGACTTACTGAGTATTAACTGAGATATCACAAAGTTGGTGATGTACAATAGTAAAGATTTATTTTAAATTGTATTTTATTTAACAAGTTATGAAGATATTAAAAATTATTCAAACTTCAAAGTTTTTATTGTTTGAAAAAAAACAAAAATCAAATAAATATATACTTACTTTGATGGAACTTCTAAGGACAATTCCAACAAAATAAATTTGTGCAACAACTATGAGTTTTGGAATCACACTTGTGGTGTTTGCATTACCAACTTTGATGGCATTCCCCACCTTAACTTCTGAAACTATCATGGCCTTCACCTATTCCATTCCATCCTTTAGTTTTATAATCATATAAACTTATATTTATCAGTCCTTTTACATTCTCCTTGAAATAAGTGTCAATATAGGAAGGACATGGGAATTCTAAAAGAGTTTTTTTCTAGAGCCTAGTCAGAATTAAGGAAAATTGTAATGATCCATACTTATCTAAAAGTATAGAAACCTTTGTCAATTTTATTAATTCTTAAAATATTAATTATAAAATGTTCAGTGATATTATTTTTTAATAGAATATTCACAAAGTTTGTATTAGATTAAAAACATTGTGAAACCATTTAATCAAAAATGTATAGATCAAAATGTGTTATTATTCTCTGTATTTAGTATTTTAAATTTAATTGAATTAATTTCATCTATTATAATATAGTTGGATAATATAAATTAATAAAATATTTGGAAAAATTAAATATTAATCAAATATAATAATAGTGATTTTAGTAAACAATTATATTATAACTTTGTCTTGTAATATTTGAATAATAAAAATGTTAAAAACAACATTATTATTAAATTAACGAATAGTTATTTTATAATGTTATTATTATAATATATGAAAAAGACATAAATAATAAAATCACAATCATTTCACTAGTCATATTTAAATATTTTTGTTTCTAAAGATGTTTAATCAAGATATTGTATCTTGTTGGAGAACAAACAATTCACCTTGAAGAACAGTTAAACATTACATGACATTAATGGTTATAACTTTTTGCATAACAATCCAAACTAAACGCTTTCATAAAAGTAAAGTTAAAGATTATATGGAAACTGCAAATTTAAATGAGTGATACATATCAAATTTCTCTTAAAAAAAGAGAAATCATTAACAATGTTCGTCATTAACATACTCATAATACATTTTATAGATCAAACAAAAACAACAGCAACAACAACCACCACCACAACATTATATGGAAACATAATATACATGAGCAATATACATATGAATATACACATCAAACATACATCTCAACAAAATATGCAATAAACATGTCATATATAGATCTCAAGTTAAATATAAAACAATCAAGATATATGTCAATCAATATCACTACTAGCTAGGTCCACCACCAAAGTCAGGTGCATCAAAGTCTCTTCTACCAGAGGTAGAGCCTCTATTAAGAAAAACTATCTCATAAACAAATGTCGATAAAAGTGAACTATCAAATGTCTCTCTACCAATATCATGAATATGTGCAACAATACCTGATGTGAACCTAGTGTCCAAAGCATCAAAAGCTTGTGACACATGTGGAAGAATAGAAGGAAGAGGGGGATCGGTGGATGGTGACACAAGTGGAGGAGGAGGATCAATAGAATATGGTGACAGATGTGGAGGAGAAGCCGAAGGAGGATCGAACGTGGATGCATGTTTAGACACATGTGGAGGGGAAGTAAGAGGAGGAGGAGGAGGAGGAAGAGAGGGATCATATGCGGATGCATGTTTAGACACATGTGGAGGGGAAGCAATATGATCAGTAGATGTTGCAGCCAACTCATGTGGATGTGAGTCAAGAGGAGGAGGAGGACCATGTGGTGGAGTAGAGGATGTGGATGGCTCTACTGATGAGATAAATGTAGTGGTATGATTAGAAACACCCCTCAACATCTCTATGAGGTGTACGATGTTGTAACATTTTCTAAACTTACAATATAATGTAAAAGAAAATTTTAATTTTCAATAAATTTTAACATTTTAATTAAAACTTATTAGTCTGCTTAGTTAGCTTAATAGTTAGATAATTTTCTTATTTAACCATTACCATGCTCATGAATTTATATTTTATTATATTTGTAAATAATAATACACAAATTTTTTAACTTTATTATTATTAGATTTATTAAGGTTTGATATCTTTTTGTTTTAGTTTAGATTTATTAAAGTTTTGATATAGTTTAAATTTTAAATAGTTTATCTATATTATATTATACAGTTTCAACATAACTTTTATATTAATAAAGTTCATGTTTTATTACAATATGATCAAGCTATCAGAAATCAGATCAATGATCAATATTGAATTTCACCCCCCCTACCACATGCTCAATGGTTAACAAAAGGGAGGGGGGCAAAAAAAATTAACCACGGATGGGACTCATTTGATGTGTCGGGAGCTACTGAATTATGCCCCCC
>JASDQU010736512.1:85434-99606 GCA_032191745.1 Picea mariana
CTCTGGGTCCATAGAGATTCCTTCACCGGAAATGATATGACCTAAATAATGGATCTCTTTCTGAAAGAAGGAACACTTTGACAACTTCCCATACAATTTGTTCTCTCTAAGGCAAGACAACACTACTCATAAGTGTTCCTCATGTTCTCTTTCATTCTTGGAATAGATGAGGATGTCATCTAGAAAGACTTGTACAAAATGGTCTAAGTACTTCCGGAATACGCCGTTCATGAGGCTCATGAATACTGCTGGCAAATTGGTCAATCTGAAAGGTACTACGACAAACTCCTAATGTCCAAACCGAGTTCGAAAGGCAGTTTTTGGGATATCGCCTTCCTTAATCCTTAACTAATGATACCCTGATCGCAAATTGATATTTGAGAATATCACTGCTCCTTTCATCTGATCTAAAAGGTCATCTATTCGTGGCATCAGGTACCTATTTTTCACTGTAGCATGGTTCAATTCCCTGTAGTCTATACACAGTCATAAGGATCCATCCTTCTTCTTTGCAAAAATTACTGGTGCACCACAAGGTGAAACACTGGGCCTTGTTAGCCCTAAGTCCAGTAACTCTTTCAACTGCATTTGCAACTCACAAAGTTCTAGCACTGTCATCTGATATGGAGTTTTTGAAATTGGTTCTGCACCAGGTTTTAGCTCAATAGTAAAATCAAGCTCCCTCTTAGGAGGTGACCCTGGTAACTCGTTCAGAAAAACATCCCTAAATTCTGACAATACTGGGTACTAATCCAATGAGGGTCCCTTCCTTTCGTTCACTGCTTCCACTACATATAATCGACACCCTTGTCTCAAGTATCGCTTAACCTTCATAGTTGATATAAAGAATAATGACACTTTTCTCCATACACCTTGAATCTCTACTAGCCTTCCTTCGTCATCTACACAGAGTACCGTCTTTGTGAAACAATCTAACAAAGCTCGGTGAGCTGCTAACCAATTCCTATGATTAGGTCATATGCCTCGATAGTAGTGACGTATACCTTCAACCTGGTAGTACACACTCCTAAGTCTACTATACAATTATCAACACTAGGTCATACCACTTAATTTTCCCCCGAAGCCATCTTGATTTGTTTAAAGTCATCGTGCTTGTAGGCTACCAACCCACTCTTTTCTAATGCAGATGGTGAAATGAAACTATCTGTAGCACCAGAATCAAATAAAATCTTAACGTTGATATGATTTAGCGTACCTGATGACTCCACCACCGTGGATTGATGTTCGTCCTGGCGATTATTAACCGCTACATAAATCTAGTGGCTGCTACTTGCTCTCCCCATCGGTGCCTTTCCTTCTCTATGACGAACCTTGATTGTAACTCTGGGTAGTCACGCTGGTAATGGGGTCCTCCACACCCCCAACAGGTAACACGAGATTGAACATGTGCACTGTTATGTGACTATCTCTGAAATGAGTTCCTTCCCCTGGAACCCCTGCCCCTACTAGTTGTTTCCTGAGATGGTCGTGGACCTGTCTGCGTCGTTGGAGATGGACGAGATGTTTCACTCGCTACCATTGAAATCTCCATGGTTACTATCCTTGGCGTGACTCTATTACCATATGGCGGTTTCCTTGAGCCCCCTCCTCTAGCAAATGTCCTAGGGGCCTTCCCCACAAATCCAGGATGATGCGGAAAGATTGGTCTCATACCCCCAGTTAATTTCATGTGTTCCTCCGTGTTGTGGGGTATTCTACCCTACAGACTAGCAAGCTAGGGCTCTAAACTTGCATGCAGATCATGACCCTTCCTAAGCTACTTTTAACCTTCTACCCGAATCTGAAACCCCTTTTTTCACATGCACACAAAGGAAGAATGTACCAACCTTTTTCCGACGGTTGAAGTAGATCCTCTGTTGAGCTTTTATTTCCTTGCTGCTATTGCTCCTTCCAAAAAGCTTCCCTACAATCAAGACAAAACTATGCATGCATGCTACTGATCTAGTATAGGGTTAGAGATTAAACACAAAATCAAATAACATAGATAAGACTCATGTATTCGGGACGGGAAAAGTATCTTTTTCATTAACCTTAATATGAACCAACTTACAATGATTTCTGAGGCCGGTCACCATTCCACAATCCTGATCCTGGGCTCTTCCTCTTCTTTGTCCTCCAACTGCTGTGCGTGAACTTCTCCTAAAGCTTGAGGAAAGGCTAAAGGGTTGGGACAATAATGGACTTGGCAATTTGGCAGAGTTTCTTTGCTATGATTTTTTCCTTCTTTGAATAGTACCCCTACCCCTCCTTTTATAGGCTAGAAGGAGCTAGGGTTTTAGGCGAACTCTCGGCCATGCATGGCTGGGAGTTCCAGTTAACTGACAAAAATCTCTTCGTCTCGGCGGAAACTTTCCTGATTTTTTGCTTTGTTAGGTAAACGCGGGCTGTAGTGGGTCAGCCCGCGGTCACCCGMGTGCAGTATAAGGCCAGCAAGCGGTCACCCGCACCCAGTGAAAGGTTAGGGCGCGGGTTCCTTGATTTAAGTGGTTTTTTGAGGATTTGTTCAGCATGGCTTTGGCTAGGAAGAGGCATGAGTTGGCCTGATGCCAGGTAAACCTGTGTGGTGCATTTTAGGGTTATAACACTTCGCATAACATGCATTTTCCACAACTTTCGCTACCGAAGATGGTTTCCACATCCGCACCATAGCTTTTATCTTAGGGTTCAATCCATAGACGAAGTGCTCTGCCTGTCACTGGTCATTATCCATATACGAAACATATTTGACCAATTCCATAAATCTGATCTCATATTCTTCTACAGTTTTGTTTCCCTGTACTAAGGCATGAAATGGCCCTACTTGTTGTTCCTCATAATAAGCTGGTAGGTATTTCCTTCGAAACCTCTCCTCGAAAAGTTCCCAAGATATTGTCTCTGGGGTAAGGTGCAATTGTCTTTCCAGGTTTCCCCACCAGTTCAAGGCGCTGTCACTTAACTGAAAAATTGTGATCTTCGCCTTTGAGTTGGACACATAGTCCCTTAAGGAAAAACACCTTGTCATGCCTTCCAACCATGCTTCCGTGCATTCACTGGCGCGACCCCCGGAAAACCCTGGAAGTTTGATCTTCTATAATTCTTGAGTGATGTCTTCGGGTGGAGGTCCTCCCCCTGAATCCCTTGATGCTTATGGATTACCTGTTCCAGACGGTGGGGGTTCCACTTCGGTCCCTGCTGGTTGTCGCCCCTTTAAAGTCTCATTTATGGCCTCCAACAAGTGCAGTATGAGATCTAGTTCGGGCAATGGTGGTGGCGGCGCTGGCGGTGTTGGCGGTGCCTACGAAGATGCTCCTCTGCCTCGACTCCCTCGAGTCCTAACCATCCTATATGATTTGTCCTGCATCAACCAAAGTTGTTAGGGTGAGTTCAAGGACGTTTCAAATTGGCGCTACTTAAACTAGAAATAGGGTTAGGCGTAAGTTTTTCTCTAATTGTCTGTAAACAGACATTAATCTCTTTAGGGGATTAGCTAGTTTAGGGTTCAAGCATCTAAGCTTGATTTATTTGCCTAAGAAAACTATTGACTCCCTTTCCCGGTAGCTATGCTGGCCTTGCGCCATACTCGACAATTCCTCTAGCTTACTTTTCTAGTATGTATGCCGCCTCCTTCCTACTTGTCCTAGTCTAAGTCCTTTAAACTTTTTTCTTATAACTAAATATCCTCCGATGCTTGACTCATGAGATTTCCTTGGCGCATTGTACATATGCATTGAATTGCGTGTCTTGGTGGCGGCAGGTGCGAGTCTTTAAGGATTGTAGAGTGGATTTCAAGCATTGGAGCTTAGCACTTGACTTTGATGGGTGGAATGGAATGAAAGGGCTTGGCGATTGGCTCGATGAATTGTGTGTAAGGTCTCGTGAGCCTGACATTTGGATAATCGGAGTTTATACTTTGGAATACACTCTTTTACCATTAATCTATTTAAGTATAAGAATTTATTTGTAAAGACTCATGAGGGTGCGTTGGCGTTAGTGCTCTTCTTAAGGCGCTTCGCTTGGTGGGGGGCCTTGGGTTCAAAACCCATGGACCTCTAAAATTTATACTTAGCCCTATATTATTAAATTTAAAACTCATGTATCACTAATCTTTTACTTTACTTTAATTTATATTTATATTTAATCTTATCTTTTTATTTAATTAAATTAAAGTAATTAAATTATTAACTTACCATAAATTAAATTATTAAGTAATGAGTTTTAATTTAATTTAAATAATTATAAATTTACACAAGCGTATTAATACTTTTAAATAAATTAATAAAACTAAAATTAATATTACAAAAAAAATAATAATATAATTATTCAAAAAAAAGTCTTACTTTCAATTCGGCGAGAGTTTAATGTGCTTCGAGGCATTCGCTGGAAGCCTTTAAGGTCGGAATTCTGGCATGAGGCCCATGTGCCCGGACTCCGGCTCTCAGTACCAAAAACCTAAGCTATTCCTTAACCCTAACGCTCCTTCACTTCCACCTCTTTCCCTACGCAAATGCGCCCTGGGCTTCTCCCTTTCTGCTACTGTGGCGGAGCTCTGGTAATGGCCGCAGGCTCCTCCCTTGGCTTGGTGTTGGTCTTGGCCATTGGGATATTTCTCATGTCATTTACTGGGTGGGTTGGTAGTGGGTTCAAAACCCATGGACCTCAAAACATTTTCTTTTGCTAACCTGTGGTTCTGTTTTTTTTTTTTAAATAAAGCCTGCGGGCTGTGTAGTTTGCAAAAGTGTGTTTTTTTTTTTTTTCTTGAGTGAGTGATGCCAAAGCATAGAAAGTTGTGATCTCCTGTTGAGAGGCATTCCATTTGAAAAGCATTTGAATATAGCAAAAGAGATAGCTGTATTGACAGCTACAAGGTCATTTTTTTTGTTTTTCATCATTTTATATATGTATATTCTATTTTTTTAGCAAATTATTTACCCGTTGTGTAAAATTTACCCTCCCCATGGGATCTCGGGTGCTTAAACTTTGCATAAGTGAGTTACTTTGAGTCTCGAGTAAATCCTGTCTATCATTACTTTGAAAATTATCAGTTTGCATCCCTGACAAATCACGAGGGAGTTTGTGATTATTATCAGAACTCTTATCTTCTGCACGAATGTCAATATCATCAATACCATCATCTACATCAATATGCTCATGATCCCGTGTCTGTGAAGTCTTCTTAATAAGAAAAAAATTCTTTAGTTGATGTGAACTTTTCTCCAACACGTTTTGTTTTTTATATCAATGCTGCTATTTGTCTTCTGTAAACTGTTTTCATTGACTGATTCATTTGAACCGAATTCTCCTTTCAAATATTCCTCGTATTGTGCTTCATATAGTTTGAGTTCATTCCACCCTTGTTCGTTGTATAAACCTCCACTTCCAAGATCTCACCTTTGCCTGTTGACAGATATATTTCTTTCTTACTTGCCTTACAGCCCCACCCAACCCCAGGAATAAGGACAACATTCGAACAAATCAACTATGTGAACAACTGCTGTAAATGGGTTTTGTGCGTGAATGTCTTCTGTGAATGTAACGGATTGATTCTGGGACATTGGCCCCTATGTCTTCTCTAATTGAAAGTGAGTGGCTCATGTTCCCACCGGAATGGATGGGTCTGAGTGAGTGATGCACTACCATAAAGTCATTGCTAAGAGTCTATCATTTCCGGTAGTCATTGCTGAGAGCTGGTAGTTTATACCAAAGGGAAATGCCAGGTGTTGATGCAGTCGACTTTTCTTGTCAATGCGTAGTGCAAAGGATCAAGACGTGGACTCCTTCCTTGGTGGTATTGGGTCTTCGTGTTTAACACCTGGTCTCGGGCACAATGCTTTGGTGCTTGACACATTGAAAACAAAGGAATGTCTTGGTTTGGTGCATGTGTGTTGGCTTTGTGCATGCAAGTTGATGTGGACCCTCGGTCCAATGCTTGGAGACTTGGTTGAATTCGGCTGGCTCAACAACTTTTTCTGACTATCTGAGCCCTTAAATTTGCCTGCTTCATCATTTTTATGAATATTATGATTATCTTTTTTTTTTTTTTTTTAATTCTAAATAGATCTGTGCAGAGCATAAGATTAGAATGAACAAAGTTGTAGAGCATAAGATTAGAATGAACAAATTTGTTAGGTCAAATATAAGAGTAAGATTAGGGGATGTAGTATCTGTTCATCAGTGCCCAGATGTGAAGTATGGGAAGCGTGTGCATATTCTTCTTATAGATGACACAATCGAAGGTGTTACAGGAAACTTGTTCGATGTGTACTTGAAGTCTTACTTCTTGGAAGCCTATCGCCCAGTAAAATATTCATAATGCAAGGAAAATCTTGAATAAAATCATGGTGAAGAAAGTTTTGATTTTGTTTATTGCAGTAAATACTCCCCCATTTTCTCATTTTATTTTTGGAAAAATTTTGTATGTATATTTTTATTTATATTTATATCTGTGTAAAAAAAATGTTCTTGGCTTACAGGTTAGGTGGAGCTGGAGCTTGGATTTTCACCTAATTAAAGGGTTTCAGGGTTGTTTAAATTTCTGGGTGGGTACAGTTCCATTCCTAAGTTCGGTAGGTGGGTAGGTAGGTCGGCCCTTAAGGCTCCAGTGCTTCAAACTGAAGCTCTGATACCATGTGTAGAGACCGTAAAATACAAAATTTGATACAATTTAACATACAATTCCTTTCAATTTGCATAAATAATTCAATCACCAGCATATAAGAAAAATATTCAGCAGATATTAAAATCTATCTACAGCATGAAATAACTCAACCATTCATAATTAAAAATACCTGCTTCTGATGCTAAATCTCGCTGCTTGGGTTGGTCCAATGTTGAAGTTGAAACTATGTCAAACACTGCCCAAAACCGTGTTTCCTCCCTGCCAGCTAGGAGCAGCCTGTCCGACTCCCTAGATCTAGGATACCATAAGGATATCCTAGCCCCTGTGCCCAAAACCCTCAGCAAACCGGTGCCCCCTGCTTCTAATTCACCAAAAAACCCCAAATCCAAGCTCCTCACACCAGAGATCTCCACATAAAATCTCAGCACAAAAATATATCCCCTTCCCAAAATGTTTTCTCCTCCCTCCAAAAGAATTTCTTCCCCGTAAGTCTCTTCCCTGTCATATTCCCCCTTCACCGACTCTACCCCTTTCATTAATTTCCTTATCCCTATATGTATTATCTTATCCCCTTATTTAATGTCTTATCCTCTTATTTAATGTCTTATCCCCTTATTTAATGTTTCTTCCCCCCCCCGTATACGTAATTCTTTTAATTAAACAAATTAAAAGTATTAACCCTCTTAAATTTATTACCCGTGTCATTGAATGTGATATGTAATTAATTAATTAATCAAAAGTTATAACAATTAATTAATAAATAAATATTTAATTAATATTATTAATTCTAATCATTGTTTAATTAAAACCATATTAGGACAATTAGTTACCTAATTAATTTTACTTAATAATCCCTAAGCATATATTCAACTAGGGTTGTTACAATGGATATGAATAGAAAAAATTGAGATATTTTAAACAGATAAATAATGATAGCTACCCTTGGAATAAAGAATATACAATATATAAATGAAAAGATAAGGAATCAACTAAAAAATGAAAAGTTGGCTAATAGAACTAAGAAGATAAGAGTGGAAGAATTGGAAGAGTGGGTAATGGATCTAGGAGCTAATGCACAAGATGCATCATCTGTGAAAGCTCCGATGAAAAAAAGTATATTAAAATCCATGCACTAAAGAAAAGTCTCAATATACCTGTTAGCACTTGGTAAATTTCCTAGAGGTTGAAAACAGAAGAAATCTACAAAGGTAACTTTATCCAACCACTTTTAAAGCCGGGATCTATCCCTTCCAACTTCAGAGAGGGATCTCTCTATATGATTTAGCTATGTTTCCAATTTTAGATATTAGGATAGGTAAAGAAATAGGTCGGTTTTGTTGTCAAAGTGTTTTTTGAATTGGTTGAGACAGTCTACACATCCGTTGGGCTATGGGGTCTGTGTTTAATAAAATATGAAATACAAACCGGAAACGCAAAGGAAAAACTTTCACAGGGTGAGATAATATAATCACTGGATCTTTCAGTAGCTTAAATGATGATTAGCAGAAAATATGAGAAGGATAATTTCAACAAAGAAGCAGTTAAGAATTCCTTTATTGAAAACACTAAAATAAAAACACTAAAATCTTTCGAGTCAGAAACAGGGTATACGAGATAAATCCTGCAACATTCGTTACTCTTAAAGATTAGAATTAGAAAACGAGATGATCACAAAGCAAGAATAACATTCAACTTAGAGAGAAAAACATCACCAGTGAATACACGCAAGAATCCTGTAAAAGTGTCTCCTTTTATTAATGGAAGATCTCTTCAAAAAGATTACAGTCTGATAGTGTCAAGGTGTGAAGATCAAAAACCATCAATACTTCGAAAGGTGAAGTATTTATAACTCAAATTACAAATGTTCCTATCATAAATGACCAGGACGTGCTCAATCTATTTTTAGCCTAACTAATTTAACAAATTTCCTAAATCTAGGAACTGCTTGATGACTTGGTGTAATTGCACGCTGATTTCTGGGTGGGTCGTTGATGAAGCTTCTGCACGACTTCATATAACTGGACAGCTAAATGGACCGGTACAGCTCATCTGCTAATCGATCAGATCACAGAGCTCTTCCCATTTGAGATGACTGGGCACATTGACTTTGAGTAGTCTTCGATACACTTCGTCCATTTCTGTATACTTGGCGAATGTAGGCTTGGTGAGGAATATGTATCGAATCTCGTGTTGGATATTGATGTCCCACTGAAGAGCATCCAGGAATGCCTTGCCGGTGATGCTCCCTTGTATGCCTGCAAAATTTGAACTATCCTTAGCCACTTCGGCTAATCTCTTCTTGTAGTCTGGGAGTATCATCAATTTATCATTGATCACTTTCAGACTAGGAAGACCTTTCTTCTAGAGAGTTTCAATCTTACTGAAGAATCTTTGTACCCCCAGGTCCATGGCCTAAACCTTTTCTTCCAACTAAATCATTAATCCTCTCTTGGTCAAAACTCTTTTGACTTCAAGGATGGTCTCTGTTCTGTCTTCAATATTCAGCTCTTCCAGCTCTTCCCTGGTCTTAGAATTGAGGAATTTGACGATCTTGTTCGCTTGTGTTGGCATGTCTCCCAATTCTACTCTGATCTTCTCAATGGCCTATTTGCTTCTCAGCACCAACTCATTCTGCTCGAACATGATCTAGATCATTGGCCATATTTCATTCATGGACTTAGTGATGTCTGTCCATACATTCTCTTTAACCTCGGCCAATGTCTTTCCTACCACTGTCTGCTTCTGGAGCTGCTGTAACTTCTGCTTGAGCTGCTCTGTCACCTTATTTTCCTTGGAGAGGCTAGTCTGGAAGGAATTTTTGAGTTCCTGAAGGTTCTCAACTTCCTTTTTAATCCTGCTAATCTCTGTCTCCTGCAGGTTCATCTTTTCCATGGATTTAGCCAGGTCGGTTGTCTTCTCCTGTGATGTCAATGGAGTTGCGGATGGGACTTCTGTCACTGATACTATGCTCACTCCTGAAATAGGAATAGCACTCGATGGAATGACTTCCATTGGCTTCAGTTGCTCTTTATCTTTTAATAACTTCTCCATCTCAACTTCCATTTCTTTAAGTTGTGCATTCTGCTCCATGAGCAGCTTTAGAATCTCATCTTTCTCTCCTTCTTTCTCTGCTATCTCCTTCGCCTGCAAATGCTCTGTGGGCAGGAGTTTCAGTTGTTTTATCAAGGAGGCTATGTCAACATTTTTCTTCCTTATCATTTCCTCCGCTGCTTTGACGTTCGAAGGATCATAACTGATCTTGAGGACCAGCTCCTCCAAAGTCTTGATCCTATTATCCTTTGCAAAGGATGAAATATTCTCCATTTTGAGCTATGTTTGAACATTGTTCAGGGACACCTGCAATTTAGATGCTGAAGTGGAAGCATGCACCAATGTGTAGAATACCATTTCTCTAGTCTGCTTGTGCAGATCCATCTGATCGGCTGGGTGCATGTCCTTCGTCTGGAATTCGAAGGTGGCCCTCTTGTAGTTGGTGATCACCTTGGGATCTGGTACCTGTGCCTGGAGGAAGGCCATGTGCATTCTGCCCTTTTCTGTGTCAAATGCAGACAACAGGCTATGCTGTGCAGTCGACGTCTGCTTCCAAAACTGAGCGCAAGTACTGCTGGTAAGGGTATGGTTATTTTTCTTGATCAGCTCGTACTTCTTGAAGATACTAAGCTTTGGTCCCACCTTTCCTGGCTGAGTGTTCAAAGGGGAGTCTGTGGTTTTCTTCGGCAATACTGGGGTAATGTCCTTATGGAGGCTCGAACTGAAGGGTGGAATAACAAACTTGGTCACTGTGGTAGGTGGGGCTTCTTTTTCTCCAGTCGATCCAGGAACTGAAATTGTCTTGGGCCTCTTAGTGTGCAACTGGAACTCTTCGGACGATACCTCCATGACAGGCGGAGATAAATCTTGTCGAAGCCTTTTTTCCTTAGGGACCTATGGTGTGGTCGTTGGTGACACAGTGGTCGGGGGAACCTATTGTTCCACTTCGACCAATGTGTTAGGCTCCCACACTGTTTGATTTGAAAATTTTTCCACCTCAGGCCTAGCTTCATGAACATAGGGGATGTTCTTGTTCTTCACCCTCATCTCTGACATGATCCCATAAGGATCATAGTGCCATGGGAAGCTCATGAAGAACTTCATTTCTCTCAACATCCTATTTGCTTCTTCCCCGGCGCCACGACTGTTTCAGATGAAGGAGACAATCTGCCACTTGATTCTAAGCTGCTGCTTTTTCTTTAATGATACGAAATGAATATCATCTAAATTTATAATCTGCCTTATATATTCTAGAGCAAATATTCTAACAGGAAAATACTTGGGCAGCTTATACAGTGCCAATTCACACCCGTATACTCTGATCTCGGTATGATTTTGATACAGGTACCAATCCTTGGTCTTTGTGTTGTCTGAGAGATGTAGGATTCTCTGGACTTTGTCATTTATTCGAGGCTCGGACCTGCCGCTCAGCATACTTACCACAGGGTGGTAGAACTGATCGATGAACCCCTTGAAACTGTACTCTGTGGAGTTGTTCTTGAGCAAGGAAGTCCATGCTATGATTGCCTGAGGTTTACCGCCTTCATCCATCTTTTGCATGGAAAAACTATATTTATCCTCCTGGAAGAAGATGAACAAGTAGGCTAGTATTGATGAATATCTGAACATGCCTTCCATGCCAAAATTCATGAACTGTTCATGAATATTGTCTACCAAGAATGTGCTGAAATCAAACTGGGTGGTGGGCTTTTCATCAGTGGAGAAAATGGATAGAAAACCCATAATGGGATCATCTACCCACTGATCAGAATAGTATCCCAACAGAGTGCAAAGGGATGAGATGACCTTGTTTCCCTTAGTCGAGAACATGGAGGATGGATAAGGGGGATTTGTGGAGGGGAATTGAGCGGATGTGGAAAGGAAAAGATCGAATATTTGAGCTCTTTGGGGAAAAGTCATTTTCTGGTACAACTCTGTAAGGATTTTCGGGTTGAAGGGAGACGCAGAGTTGGCTCAGGGGATTTGCATCATCTGGTCTATGGCTTTAGGTGTGATGAGGAACAGGATCTCTCTAGATGAGGAGATGATGGCTCTTTGTTTGGAAATATAGTGAGCTTGGCACTTGAGAGTGAACTCGGGAAAATGGTGGATCTGAGGGAAGAGGTAGAGGGGTAAATTGGACTCCCAGAGTCCAATTTCATCACTCTAGTCCAAGAAAACCTCCCTGAGCCATGACTGGAGGTATGAGAAATCAAAATCGCATTTGATATCTGTGATTAACTGGTCTTTGTCGACCAGTGGGATCCTGTCCAGGTCGACAAGAGGTGGGAGAAACGGATTCTCCTCTCCTTCTGCTTGTTTGGACTTTGGCGCCATCTCTGCAATAGTACCTGCAATAAACACAACGTTAGTGGGGGTGACTGACTGTGGATGAGAGCAACGGGATGTAATGGAGGGGTAAGAGGTGAATTTCTCTGGTGCGATGGGTGAATAGCGAAAGTAAGGGAACTAATGATATTTTTATTTAAACTGGGGTCGGTTGGGCGCGGGAGACAGGTCAGTTGGATAACAGATAGGTTATCCAGTAATAAATGGCCAATAGATCACTTTGAGGGTGAGATGCCGGGTGACTTTGACTGAGGGATACGGACGGGTGACATGGCGGCTATTGATTAGAGGTAAAATTCGTAATAAGGGGCTTGCTACAAGCGAATAGGGGGGAACGACTGACAACAATTATGGGACACGACCAGTTTGGAAAAGGTGGAAGGTGACATCCAGAGGTGACGACGGTCTATCAGATAGCAGATGGTGATGGGACTCGGGGCAATAGATCGACGCCACGTATAACAAAGGACCCGCCAGAGGGAGATTACCATTCCGGACCCCCCCCCTCCCTCGGTTAAAAGCAGATCATCCAGGGGGGTCTGAAAACCATTGTGGGTCATTGATCTGCGCGCTCGTTTCCTGGCCGCAGATCTTTGCATGCCTTTTATCACTCATTCCGGACCCCCCCCCCTTCCATTAAAGGAAGAATGGATGGGGGGGTCCGGAATCCAACGTTGACCGTAGATTTGAGCACTCAATCCAGAGCCATCCAAATGCGTGCAAGTCTTATCATCGATTCTGTACCCCCCCCCGGGTTAAAAGAAGAACGGTCAGGGGGGTCCGGAATGCTCTGTACACCATAGATCTGGGTGCCATGATCAGGACCATTGATATGTGCAGGGAGCATAAGTGGGGAGTGGAAAACACATGCGCTGGGAAAAACTTAGGGTAAATGCGTTTTTATGGTTTTTCCAAGGTTTTCCAAGTAGACACCACCATGGGGTTAGGCAAACGATCTTTTTAAGCATCTGAAAACATGGTGCAACACTTACATCAAGATGGTTCTTATTGAAATGAAGCAACAAAGCAATCTAACCTATATTCTAACCTAGTTCCTATGACAGTTAACCCAGATTAGACTGTTGGGTTAAGACTTTACTCTACCCTGGGGCTATCTGACCAGGATTAGACAGTTTGGCCAGATTTATTCACTAATCTACCCTAGACACTTTGGCTAAGATTAAACTGTTTAGCCAAACTCATTCACTACCCTATCAACATCAATTTAAAAAGAACTTGGCCATGCTTGAAAGGTATGGACCAAGTTAGTATTATTGCATGGGGCTTTTATTGAAATTCTTTTATGTCCTCTTTTTCTTTCTTTCTTTTCTTTTCTCTTTTTTTTTTTCCTTTTTCTTTTTCCTTTTCAAATTATTTGCAGAATGAAAAATAATTTGTCAACAAAAAATACTAGAGACAAATTACATCCCAGTCACCAGTTGATCCTATAACTTATAGGGTGATAACAATACCTAGGATAGATCATGTTCAAAATCCAGAGTTATAGGTGATACAAAAGGAAAAAGAACATGAAATTTTGAAATAGATGATGTAGATGGGAGACTAGATAGAAATGTATGAGAAGTTGATAGAAATCATGAAGAAAGGAATGCCCTCATCATAGGCCATAGACTTAGCAGATCCAATAGATGGATTATCAACAACATTAACATACTTGAACTCGAAGGGAGATGAAATTGAAAAGATGAAGAAAACAGGTTCAACATAGAATGAAGAAATCAAGGATAAGGATAAAATTATTGGAGAATACCAGAAGCTAGAAGAAAAGATGCAAATAGACATTGAATAGTTATAGAATAAATTATCTCGAAAACCATATCCGATAGGAACCAAACACATCATCTCAGATGAAATCATTGTTGAAGTTGGAAAGATTTGGCATTAATTCAAAATAATTGATGAATAAATCATTTTGACAGATGAATCATATGACACTATAAAGAAATAATTACAAGAGTTAGGAACTAGAACTTAGGTTGCTACGATATTTATCAATTTCCTAAACTCCAATTCTACAGAATTACTAAAGAGTAAAGGTGTAAAAGACAGAACCATAACTGTGATGGAGGTTGAAAATACTTTCACAAAAAGATATTTTCTACAACAAGATCAAAATAAATGTATAATGGTGAAAA